>JABTTQ020003350.1:0-122078 GCA_016081115.2 Rehmannia glutinosa | reverse complement strand
ATGAAATATTGTCAGATTTTGTCGTATTTAGGACAACACTAGAAATATAGTTTTGATGAAATAACACATTAACACAAAAAGTGTTGTCAGATATGAATTCGATAAATACTCAGAAAAATAGTAAAAGCATTTTAGACCAATCGGAGTATTAGGACAACATTTAGAAACATAGTTTCAATGTAAAAACTCATTGACACAAAATCATTAAATGTGTTGTCCAATTTTGTCGAAAAATAAACTTGAAGAAATACTCAAAAATATTAAAACCATTTTAAATCATTTAGGAGTATTTGGACAACCTTTAAAAACATTGTTTTGGTATAAAAACAAAATCATCAAAATCATGATAAAACCATTTATCAAACAATTTATCCATTGTCTTTTGCAATTGTTGATTAAAAAATAATGAATCATAGAATGGTTATTTGAAAAAGCTGTATGCGAACATTGGACATATTGCCGACCTTGTTATCATATCCGATAGGCATGTGGCCATCCAGAAGGGAGTTCAAGATGTGTTCCCAAATGCACTTCATGGAATTTGCATGTATCACTTGAGACGAATGTTGTAGCAAAGTTTAGAAAAACCGTCGTTTCGACATTATTATTCTGTGCGGCTAAGACTTATGACGAGGCACATAAGTCTTGCATGAATCAAATATTAGGTGTAGATAAGGAAGCTACAACTATCTAACTTGTGATGCGAGGTTGAGCAGTGGGCTCGTGTGTACTTTCCGGACGGCGATATAGTATCATGACTACTAACATCGCGAGAGTATGAACTCGGTTCTTAGAGATGTGAGAGAGTACCCCCAGTGTCAACTTTTGGATATAATAGTCACGAAGTTGTCGGATTGGTTTACCAAACGTCGTGATGTTGCTTGTAAGATGAATGGTCCTCTGACAAAATAGTGAGAAACGAGTGCTAAATATGCGACGAGATGGCTCAAAGGTTCAATGTCGAACACTACATCATTATATCGTTTGTGATGGATGGTCATAAAAATTGATTGTTGACTTGAACAGAAAAACTTGCACATGCCGGAGATTCGGCTTGATCAAATGGCATGTGCTCATGCTTTGGCGTGGCTTCAAAAATTAATTTGCCAAGATTTGGTTTGGCATCCCATATTACACATCCCGAATATTTGGTACAAGCATATGCGGATCAGATATATCCTGTTGGACATGAGGATTATTGGAAAACTCGGAGGAAATATCGGCACCCATAATTTTGGCTTCTATTATGCGCGGACAAGTGGTAGGCCACGAAACTTAGGATTGCATCCCAAGGGGAGGAAGTGGTAGCCAAAAATGCAAACGTTGCAAAAAGATCTGGCCATAAACCGTAGGACTGCAAAAACCCGCTCCTACAAATGATTAGCTCGGTGGATGGGGATGATGATGGGTCGGACATGGTGGACTTGGGGTCGATGAACATGTGGGTTGTTTAGCCGTCGGTGGGGCGATCATTTTATACTAATTGGTCAATTTGTCATCGTCGTTGTAGTCAAAGTGGTAGTCGTATGTGTGGTCGTTGTAAGTTGTAATTGTAACTTTAGCATTGTTTGTACCAATATTAGTCTTTTATTCGGTTTCTCTGTTTCATATGCAAGTGTTTGATGTCTTGGATTGAATTTAAGTGTTTGTACTTATTCAAAGTTTCAAAAATGACATAAATTTGTTGGAATATTGTGAATCATCCATTATATACCATTGTCAACACAACATACTACAATTAAATACTTACAAAATCATATTAGATACATACTGATAGATCCATCAAACTTATTAAATACAACTGCTAATAATAGACAATAATGTCAACAATATCATGTTAATTGTACATAATGTGTAGTCATCTCACTAGATAACAACAATATCATCAACATTGAAAAGTTTAGAACAAAATATTTGCCTAAATTGGATGGTCATCCCAGGATCGATTTAACCACACTTCTACCCGCCACGCCAATGCTTCCATGAATTTTATGGCCAAAACTCCACATCACTAGTTTGTTTGTTGTGGCGGGTGGTCCATCTTTGCAATTTTTCAATCAACATGGACATCTTGGTCTTTGTTTCTAGGTTGTCCCAAATATTTCCCATATGCATATTATGGGAAGTGCCCGAGCCAACTGAACAAACTCATTTTTGTCTTTGCAAGCGTCGTAGTATCGAGACAGGGAATCATACACCATTATTGTGCACATGGTCAAGTCGAGCTCATACAATACCCAATGATTGCCAAAAACATGGGCCACTCCGTAAATTTTGTCACATTCTGCCCAATTCGACCTAGCTCCTTCGGCACCGACCACCGACATATTGCTAAATTGTCCCCCCTCATTGGATGTCCATTCTTCATTCTTCTTTTGAGTAGCAATTAATCGTTTCCACTAGAGAAATGCTTCTTTGTTGTTGGCATCAAAAAAAAATGAGATGACTACACATTACGAAAAGCAATTAACATGATTAAAAAAAAATAAACATACCCAAAATAATGCATCGGTGCAAGTCCATTGAGGCAAGAAAGCATGTGGCACAATGTTCCTCTTAAATAGCAATAGATAAGTCAATGCATCTAGATTTTGCATTGAATAACATAAATACCATGTTTATACCTAATTTTTATGGCAACAAATGTAAAAGTACCAAAAAAGTGGAAACACACCGCATTGTTGAGCCATGCTCTTGGTGTGAATAATTAGGGGTAAACCAGAAGGGAAATCACCCAATCAAGCATCAAAGGACAGAGGTGCAACATGAGTTACAATGTCCTGAGGCGTGGCTCACCACTGATTGAAAGATTGCGCTTCTCAACGGGATAGTTTACTGAAGGGTCAAACCGACCAACAACAGTTCCGATTGATGTTCCTCGACCACATTTTTAGTCTTTCTCTTCTTTCTTTTCCGGGGAAATGTGGTGGTGGGGTGGTATACAATGACTCTTTAGACCCCTTTCTTTTTACACGTCTGGGCCTCTTCTGCACATGGGGGTATCCACAAAATCTGAATCACCAAACAAAATTTTCTTAATATCCGTATATGGGTCAGGTTGGGGGTTGTACACATCATCTGGGTCGGGCGGGTGTAATGATAAAGGCAACAGACATTCTTCAACTTGTAATTGCAGGGGGTATGCAAAGAGGATGCATCTTTTTCGACCACCATAGGGACGGGGACAAGGTCTGTACTGTGGTGGGCCTCCTTTGCTCCCACTGAAGGCTCGACCCATTCTAGAGTTTGGTCATTTTTAAGGTTGGAGCCAAATTCGACCATCACGTGCTCGGAGGTTTGGTTGTTTTTTGGGGTCGGATACCAATTCGACCTTCAAGTGCTCGGAGGTTTGGTCGACAACATGGTCGTGGACATAGTCGACCACCCCTGGATCGATTTCCTCGTCGTTTTGCGGTCGGAACCCAAATCGACCATCACTTGTGCGATGATTTGGTCAGCTGCTGCTAGGGTTACGTCTTTGACAGACCCCACTGATGCTTGGTCCTCACCTCCCTTGTCACTCTCTCTGCCTATGTCACTCTGTTCTCCCTTCTTATTCTTCTCCCCCCCCGTCATCAATTTCCTCTTCCTCATCACTTTTCTGTCCCTCTTGGATGTAATGCCTATGCCTATGCGCTCGTATTGATATCATCTGCCCATGTCCTTCTTATTTAACCGCAAGTAGGCAGGACATTCTTCATCATGCCGTATGCTATGCGCTCGTTTTCAAAGCAATCCCAAGGAATCTCATTTAAGTGCTTAGTTAAAAGGATTTTTCGATATTTGAAAGGCACTATTCAATATGGTTTATTTTATCCAAAGAATGAAATTTTTTTCTCTTAAAGGTTATAGTGATTCGGATTATGCGGAAACATTGATGATCGGAAAAGTATCTTCCGGATCATGTCAATTTCTAGGTGATTGCTTAGTTTCTTGGTTTTCAAAGAAAACAAAATTGTGTTTCACTTTCAACGGCCGAAATAGAATATATTTCCGCGACATTTTGTTGTACACAACTTCTTTGGATGAAACAAACCTTAGCGGATTATAAATGTTCTTTTGAAAGTGTTCCTATCTTTTGTGATAATATATCCGCTATAAACATTGCTCAAAACCCGGTTCATCATAACCGTACTAAACATATTGAGATTCGACATCATTTTCTAAGGGATTGTGTTTCAAAACGAAAAATTGAGATATCTTTTGTACCATCTCAAGACCAATTAGCGGACATTTTTACTAAACCGTTAACTTCCGAGACTTTTGCATCAATACGAGCTCGGTTAGGCATAATGCATATTGAATGAGGTCTATGATTGCATTTTGCACGTTTTAAAACTTAGGGCGAAAAATCGGATTTTTGGTTGAAAATTCGGATTTTGAAAAAAGCCCGAGAGACAGTGGTGAAAAAGGGTTGAGGGCAACCGTCGCCCTCAACGTCGACCGGTCGCCCTCAACCTCGGCCACCGCCGCGCCTAAGCATAAAATTGGATTAAAACCGTTCTGTCTTGACATTCTTCATTTTAACTTATTTTGGCCATTTTTCGTCCCCTTTGCACTAAATCACACAAATTTCACTTCAAATTTGTTTTCTTTTCGTATGTTTTATATTTTGGACTTCATTAAGCTCGATTATCATCATCATTGCTCATCTTTACCGAATAAATGGTAAGAATTCTACTCCATTTGCTCAATTGGGTTGAACCTTGAGATTTTGAATTATTTGCAAAATTCTTGATGCTAGTTTCATATGAATGTGATGAGCTTAATATTTATAATGTATTGAATGTTGTTTGAACTGAATTGGTGATGAAAATTTTTGGCTTAAATGAATTTCAAAGGCGTTATATACTTTTAGTTTTATTCGACGCCGCCGTCAAGTGTTCGACAAAATGTTTCAACGAAAAATTCATCACCTACGTAATTCTCTCGATTTGAAAAGTCATATAAGTTTATAGAGATCATGTTTTATCAATCAAATGAGCTTTTGCAAGTCAATTGATCAACTTTTCTCTTTTATTTGGAATTTAAGCTTCAATTTTCAATAAGCTCGATAAATCGATAAATTTGCGCACTTTGATATGAATATATGATGTTTTTATCGTGCTAACATTCTTTTGATGATTCCAAAGGGCAAGAAACAGGAAAAATACTCATACGCTCAAAGAAGCGAAAATAAGCTTGCAAGAAAAGCTATAAGCTAGGGCTCTTGAAAGCCATAAGTTGAAAAATGCTTAGTCCATTTGATGTATTGTGGACTTTTATGCTTGACTAATGATGTTTTGTGACGGGGAGCTTATAAGCTCATGGAATTCAAGCTTAAGTTGTGAAAACTAAGCTTTTAGCTTTTAGTTGTTGCTTGTATACTTGTTCTTTATATGCATGTTGATAGGGAGCTTGTGCAAAAATGATTTTGAAAAATCTTTGCTCCTATCCTTGTGTGCTTGTACTTATGATGTATCTTGTTTGTAATTGATTGTTGTTTTAAGGCCGGAAAATTTGTTTTGTTTGAAAATCGACCTTCTAAAATTGTTTTGGTTTGTAATCATCAAAAAGGGGAGTTTGTTAGATAAATATTTTTATCAAGATTTTGATGATTTTGTTTTAATAAGATTTTATACCAAAACAATGTTTTTATATGTTGTCCAAATACTCCTAAATGATTTAAAATGTTTTTACTATTTTTTGGAGTATTTCTTAGAGTTTTTAATTTGATAAAAATTGGACAACACTTTTGATGGTTTTGTTTAATTTGGTTTTTACACCAAAACTATGTTTATAAATGTTGTCTAAATACTCCCAAATGATTTAAAATGTTTTTACTAATTTTTGGAGTATTTCTTGAAGTTTATTTTTGAAAAAAATGGGACAACATTTCAAAGGGGCGTCGACCGGCGCCCAAAGTGGTCGACCAGTGCACCAAGATTAGAAAATCGAAACAGAACTTACAGTCTTGAAAAAAGATGGAGGGGACCGGTCGAGGGGTGAGGTCGGCCGGTCGCCTTCTAGGGCGGCCGGTCGCGCCGCACCCCACCTCGGCCGTCGCACCCCGCAACCCCCTACCACAGGATCGCACTATTTTTTCAAACGGTCGAAATCTTCAACAGGGCAACCGGTCGCCCTATGTTATTTTTTGACAACAAAATTCCAACCGTTTGCAATCTGTGACAAAGAAGATTTGCTTTTCAATTTTGTACAATATTTCTACATCTTGTGATCTTCTTTTGTAGACAAAAGTGAAGATAGAAGAGCTATGTTAGTGAAGCTTCCCTATAAATAGAGGATGAATGAAGACACAAGAAACAACACATACAAGCAAAATACACAACAAGAAATCTGCAAATTGTTCAAGCTTTCATTTTTACATTCTTGTTGTAATAGCTTTAAGTACTTTCACTTGCACATCTTTGAGGTCTAGGCTTTTTGATTCTTGATTACACTTGCACTCAATCTTTGTATTGGTTTCATAGAGTTGTAATCTTGAATTTTGTCCATCATTCAACACAAGACATCCTTGTGAGTATTCTTGTGGTAAGAATACACTTGGGGTGATTTAGGTGATAGGTGTTTGAAGAGTGTGGTACTCTTCAAAGGTGGTGAAGGAAGATTGTGGTAATCTCCTTGAAGGTGTTGTAAGAGGATTGTGGTGATCCTTAAGGTGTTGTATTAATTTTTGGTAAATTAATAAAATCTTTTTTTCTTTGAAATCCATCCCGGAGATCTTTGGGGTGGTAGAGGATTAGGCCCTGGTGGGTTGAACCTCTTTAAATCAACGAGTGTTGTTTAATTTTCGTATTTACATTCTTGTCATTTACTTGTTGATTCGAAAAAGAGGGTGATTTGCGAAAAAATCGGCATAATCTATTCACCCCCTCTAGATTATCGTAGCCACTTGGACTAACAAAGATCACCAGGCTTCAAGTTAAAAAAATATTTTTTTCAACATCGGCGTGGGAGCATCCTCAGCTTTCTAACGGAGAATCCGGGAGTTGCATCAGAAGAACCCGACACGGGTTTTGCACATATTTTACCAACATCGGGCATCACTTATGTCCAAACTTGTAAAGCATGTGTGAAACCGGAGACATCGAACTTCTCCATGTTGTGATCTTTCTTGTTTTGAGCCTTCTTCTTCTCCTTTCTCTTCCAAAAGTTTTCTACCTGGTCGGTCATGCAAGATCGTATATCAGACACTATGAATTCATATGAAATGCAACCCCACAGATATGCATTGAAGGCCTTCAAATTGTCCACCAAATATATGTATTTCTCATCTAGCTTTTCAGTAAGGACCAGAGACCAACAAAACTCCGTACAACACATCTGAAGGGCCGTTTTAGTGTCATAATTCATTTGCCTTTCTCCTTCATTGCATGGTCTTTCAATGCACTTACTATGTCCGACAAAAAACACACGCCACTTTTACCAAATTTTTTTCACTACCTCGGACTTTGATTTAATTGGTGGTTTAGGGCCAAACTTAAGGCCAACTATCGGTCTGCAAATTCTTCCTACCCAAAGACAGATTGCTTGTTGTTTATGCGAAAGACAATGTGGTGCATGGAAAGACTATTGTCTTGACGGAAGAGCAATTGTAGCACAAGCTGCCCTGGAACCGAATTATATCGGTTTCAAAAATAACCAAAGCGGGATTTCTCGAATTTTTCAACATTATCCCCCTTCAACCACGCTCTAATGAGATCCATGGAGTTAAAACACGACTACATGACGAACTGCGTTTAAAGAACCGATCTTTCTCTTCCGAACGAGAACCATTTTATACCCCGTTAAACATAAAAAAAAAACATTAGGTCGAAATACTAGTGAAAGTTGGTCGAGAAAATAGTCGAAAAACAAGTAATGGTCGACAAACCGGTCTTAGGGTGGTCGTAAAAAAATCGACATACATAAAAGCGCACAAAAGGGAAAAATTTAAGGAAGGGGTCGAAAAACGCATACAACTTCCAAAATCAAACCAAAGAAAACTGATAAACATCATAAATAAACTTCAAAACAACACTACACTATTATGCTTTCAAACCGACCCATAACCCATGAAACCGACACGAATTGCTTGATTATTTTTGGGAAAAATCTTGAGATCTTTCACCCAAACCCAGCAAACCAAAAACCATGAAAATCAAAAAATGTTTTAGTATGCTTGAAAGTTTCATCTTTTGGTATACTAAAACACATGGGTTGAAAAGAAAAAAAAATGTAACAACAAACCCTAGAAAAAACCCTAGATTTCAAGAACAAGATAGCAAAATCGAACTCACCAGAAATGACTTCACAATGGACACGTGAGTGAGATAAATGAGACAAGTAGTGGATGTCGGAAGTCCCGTCGGAAGTCCACTACAAGTCGTTCTCAAGAGGAGTGTGACCACCAAACTCAGTTGTAAAGTAGAGGAAATGCCCGAGAAGAGATGACATCGAGGAGTTGCGGTAGGAATCGCCATAAAATACGTGTCGCTCGGAATTTTTTTTTTTTGGGCGGTAGAGACGGGAAAGAGAGAGAGAGGTGGAGAGTAATTGTTGCGGTTTTGTCTTTTTCCTTCTCAAAAAGTGAGAATGAGAGGGAAAAGGATTGATTGGGGTCATTTTCTTTACTAAGGGTATCTTGGACATTTACGGGGGGGGGGGTATAATTAAAAGGATTTAGGTTGAGTGGTATTTTCCCCAAAAAATTGTGAAAAGACGGCATTTACGCAAATTTCCCTATTTTCACCACTTTGTAATTTCAAAAGTCCACTCAAACTCAAGTTAGCTCGGAGTTTGCTTCATCATCATCCGTTTGTATTTTTTTACGACCCGTAGTATCCCCACACCAGTTTGGGGCACATCTCCACACTTCTTTTGGAAGATGGTGGGACATCGATCATTCCCGAGAGATGGTCCTAATCTCTGGGAGGAGAAGAAAAACTCCAACACCTCACCTCATTCCGCGATAATTAATGTTTGAACCCAGGGCGCTGAGGTGTAACTACAACTTCAAGACCATTAGGTTGCTATTATACGATTATTTTGTGGCGTGACACTATTTAACCTTACTTCCTTTCTTTTTTTCTTTTCTTTAATTTGTTATATATTTTTCTTAATTTTAAATATTGTTATTAATTCATATATCAATTAATATAACAACATTAAATAATATTAGAATTAATTCAATTATATGTGATAACATTTTTTAAATAATATGATGTGTAATTCGTTTTTGAGTTGGATTAATTTTAAATTGTTTTTTGATAGAAGTTATATTAAATAAAATTACATTTATACAAAACTAATAAAGTAATAAAAATTAATATCAAATGAATAGTATAAATAAATAAATCATCTTAATGAAATATTCATTTTTATTGCAAAAAGTAGTGCAACCTTTGGAGATAGAGTGCATATTTTGCACTAAATTGATACAAATTATTGGAGATAGTTTAACAAGTCTAGTTTATTAGTCTACTTATACAGTTATACACCTTTTTTTTCTTATGCATACACAAATTTCACAATTTTGTATATTTTCATAAAGTAACTAGATAATTTATATTGACACATTTTAATTTAATAACCATGATAATGAATTTTCTTATGTATACAAAGATTTCACAATTTTGTTTTAATGAACTATATATTTTAAGAATTAAAGGATAATTACTGTCACTATGCAACGTACACACTACACATCTCCCTTCTTCCAAATATCTATCTAATCCTTTTTCCATTCGCAGATAACTGATAACCAAAAGATATTTTTACCTTCACTTCCCACCAGAGCAATCCTCTCCCTCTTAAACCCTGCACGGCTGCACACACACACACACACACACATTTTGCTTCAGGGTTTTTAATTTTTTGCATTTTTGCTTTACATTTCTGATTCTTTAAGAATCAAAAGGCCCAAATACACGTAAACATACGTATTTATACTTGTATATTTACTTAAAGATGGCTGCTTTGAGTGCAATTTCAGTGTGTTCCCACAGGCACTTCTGGTGTCAACCAAAGCCTAGAAAACGCTTCATTTCCTGTTGTGTATCTACCATTTCAAGAGAGGGTATGCGGTACAATTCAGCAAAGTTGTTTGCATTTTGGTATCTTGCTTTTTTTTTATTTTTTTATTTTTGCGGAATCTATTGGTATCTTGTTGTTTTTGTGTTCAGTTTGATAGTGTTCAGTTTGATAAAGCATGGAGCATATTAACTTTTTTTTATGACCGATTGTTCTTTTTAAAAATCTCCTGCCCATTTGGGATTCCAATTTCAAGTGTGTGTGTGTGTGTTTCTTTTTCCTTTTCTGCCTTTTTTTTTTATCCGGCTTGATGTTTACTTGGTCTTCAAAATAAAGGGCAGTTTTCCTTTGCCTCAGCAAGCAGATGGTGTTCTATTAGCAATGTCATTTGTTTAGTGATTTCTTGGCGTATGCAGAAAATATTAAGTTGTGCCTATTTCCTGAATTGCTTTCTAGTTGAACCTTTTGAAGTTAAATTATTTTCCAAAATTGGTGGTTGATTGGTGCTTGATATTGATTTTAGGTGCACGTGGCTCCAGACCACCTCACCGAAGGTCTAGAAGAACAGAAGGAGCTGGAAAGAGTATGGAGGATTCAGTTAAACGAAAGTTGGAGCAATTTTATGAAGGGTCTGATGGGCCTCCTTTACGCATACTACCCATTGGTGGTTTAGGAGAAATCGGGATGAATTGCATGCTTGTGGGGAATTATGATCGATATATTTTGATCGATGCTGGTATAATGTTCCCAGAGTAAGTTATGATAGAATGGGAATACTTGAATCTATTAATTCTTCAGCATGCTGTGCTAGAAAATTCTTTTCCCTTAGTTTTGCTCTTCATAGGCATTGCGGTTCTCAAAGAGTATTGGAGTCTCTCTTGTTTTCTATTTTTGTAAAATCTTTGAGATAGAATGAATTCTTCCGGATACCACAGCAAGTTGAAATGAAAATGTCTGCCTTTTACATTACTTGTTTCCTTGAAACTTTGTTGATTAAACATTATTGTCCGGGTTTTCTGATGATAATTTGAATTTTGGTTTGGAAATGTATCTCAGCTGTGATGATCTTGGTGTCCAGAAGATTATACCTGATACTACTTTTATCAAAAAATGGAGACACAAAATTGAAGCGGTTGTTATTACCCATGGGCATGAAGACCACATTGGTGCGTTGCCATGGGTAATGTTCTTGTTCTGCTTTCTGGGACATATTAGTTATTTATAATAGTAAAATGTTAGAACATGTGAAGTTCATGATTCAGTGAAAGCTCATATGGAAGTGAGTGAAGAAGTGAAAATTCTCCTTTTAAGGCCCAATAGACTCGATATACATTTGCGTGTCTCTCCCTCTTTTGTCTCCCTTCCCCCCCCACCCTCACCCTCCATTTTGTTTTTCATATTGGAATACATTATTCCTTTTGTATTTGGTTTTTTGAGGATTTTGATTTTATGACTCCAAATCTTTCAGTAGTATTTACATTATCTATACAGAACGCAAATCTCACGTCTCTTGTTCTGTATGGAAAAGGTGAAGTAAATCATATTGTGCTATTGACAAGATTCACGGTGTTTGTATGACCCCTTTAGTTTGTTTGGGCGGGAAAAATCTTATGTTTGCTCTTATCAAATTCTGGGTCACAGTAGCTACAACAAATAACATGCTAGTTGCTAGCATAAAGAGAAAAAGCTGTAAGGATTGTGGATGTAGTGATATAGAATGAATCTTGCTACAGCACAAGTTTTTCTTTTATTTATTTAGAACCATATGTCATCTGCGTTTTGGCTTTTGCTACCAAAAGAGAAGTTAAACCTCCCGGCTCCCATCATGAAATAAGCATTTACTGCATATTCTCTGAGAGTCTTCAAATAACTAAATATAAATTACTATTGGCTAGTACTACCGCTAAAGTTTTCTTCCATTTGACTTTCTAAAACCAGAAAAAGAAATTAGATTTTAAATTGTGCAGTGGGGCTTTATCTGCATATGTGCTTGCATCTTCAGATGAGTTAATATGAATTGCCCGCTACTACTAATCTTCCATTTAATTGGAATCCAAAATCTTCCTGTATTTGGTATACAAGTCCATCTCTCTATATATCTGTATCTATATATGAAATGAGTATCAATATATCCAATCCAAACACACCAGTAAATTCATTTCATCTCTAAGAAAATGCTTATGATATGAATATTGTGCTGCGGCGATTTGGAGATTGAGTGAATCAGACGTTTTGATGTTTATTGACATCCCCAGTAATCCTAAGCCTATATGATGTAGAGATGTATGTTTTATTTCCTTTTACTCCAGTTACAGTAAAAACCATCAGAGACTAGTGGTTTCTCCACGTTTCTTGTCAAACTCAATCACTATGTTCTTTTGTGTTGCTTCACACATTTAATTCGTACTTTTGTTATTGCCACTTGAGCAGGTCATTCCTGCCCTGGATTCTGACACGCCAATATTTGCTTCATCCTTCACGATGGAGGTTTGTGATTATTGTTTTCTGAATTACTTGATATTTTCGTTCTCATTTCACATTCGCTAAATTGTATGCTCACATTGTTAATGTGCTAAATTTCAAAGTAGTGCCACCAGTCTCTCAATGAAAAGATTGGAAACAAAATAGATGTTTGTAGCTATACGAGAAAAAGGTCCCTAAAATGGTGAAAATTCAAGCTGTAATGTTCTGACAAAATTATCTTAGGAACCAAACCTCATTCTGGCCTCTTTAATTGGAATACTTGGAGTAGGTCTTATATAACTGTTACTTTTGCACATTTTAGTTGGATATCTTTGGATAACTTTTCCTTTTTATTTAAACAGCTTATTAAAAAGCGGTTAAAAGAGTTCGGGATCCTTGTTCCGTCTAGGCTCAAGTTATTTAAGACACGGAGAAGATTTATTGCTGGACCATTTGAAGTTGAACCAATTACGGTTACACACTCTATTCCTGATTGTTCTGGATTGGTTTTCCGCTGTGCTGATGGTACTATTCTTCATACTGGAGACTGGAAGGTACTTGTGTGTTTATTTATGTTATTCCTATGTGCTTCTTTGCTTATTTCTTTCTGTGTATATTTCTCATGTTAATGAGTGTTATTATTTGACAGATAGATGAGTCACCACTGGATGGGAAAGTTTTTGATCGTAAGGCTCTGGAAGAACTCTCGAAAGAAGGAGTGACATTGGTCAGTGTTAGAATCTCTGTCTACCCAAATTCCTGTTTTATATCAGATACCTTGAATGCACAGTCAACTTTATCGTGTATCATTCAAGAGATAGTGATCTTTAGTTTCTTTTGGGTGAAGAATGTCTTTTGGTTGGCTGGGGAACAAGTATTCAGGTGTAGAAAATTATTGCCCATAAAGTGATATGCCTGCACATCCTGTGACTTCTATGTGAATTTATAAACTCTGAACATAATACTTGAAAAATCCATAGCATATAAATATGTCAAAAGCCCTTTGTCGATTGGTGTTTTTGCCCCTTATTTGGTCTGAATTTTTCACCAAGTAGACTTAAACATTAAACCATGTTATGAACTGTTTCTGAAAAATCGAAAATCAAAATTAAAATACGTGAAACAAGCATATAACAAAATGGGACCTACATGAAGAAAGTTTTTGCAAGAGTTTAAATGTTGCTGGGTTTGACAGTAAAGTTTTGTTTATATTCAAAATAACCTAATGTCAAGAAAAGTTATTAGCTCGGAAATGAAGGGAGAAAAGTGTTGCAATGATGAATGTTGTTTCAGTGTTTATAACTTTGGAATCTCTACCAACTTTGGAATATTCCACATTCGCCCCGGGCTTGACACCAGAGGTTCTTATAGTGTCGGAACAAACAGGGTGAAAACGTGCTTTTGAACTAACATTGGTTGATATTAAAGCGATCTTATATATAACCGATCTGTTTCAGAAATGAAGCACAAAGTGCAATTCACTTATTTTCTGGCTTGCCTTGTAGATGATGAGTGATTCAACAAATGTACTCTCACCAGGAAGGACACTTAGTGAGACGGTTGTGGCAGATTCATTACTGAGGCGTATTTCAGCTGCCAAGGGAAGGGTCATCACTACTCAATTTGCGTCAAATATTCATCGTCTTGGAAGTGTAAAGGCTGCAGCTGATTTGACTGGCCGAAAGTTGGTACGCTCTATATTTCTGTGTCTCATCTCCCTTTTTGTAAATTCTTGTTCAGAAGTCCTCTTGAAATTTCAGAGAAAGATAACATGGCTGTTCATTTATTAGGTATTTGTTGGGATGTCCTTGAGGACTTATCTTGAAGCTGCATGGAAAGATGGAAAGGCACCAATTGACCCGTCAACTCTGGTAATGGCTCTAAATATTCATCTTGGTTCATAAGTTTTCTTTCTGGGATTTATGTAGATCGATGATCTATATTTTTAGTCTTGTTGCTCGCGACGTGATGTAACCTTGGGAGTGAAAATAATTGGAGAGCTTAGACTTGATTTAGCTTGTTATCAACTTTAATCTAATATTAAGCATGAAATTCTTCTTCCACGTTTTTTGACGCGGCTTGAAGGATACTATTAATGAAAATTTATGCAAATTGGTGTGAAATATGAGGGATAATACCCTTAAGATTATCTAAACTTCAACATGTATGGTAGGGACGACTAATTTAGCTGCAACACCACTGCAGTTTCTCTATAATGGTGGAATGAAAGCAAACTTGTTCATCATGTAATTTGCTATTTTATTGATTTTGTTTTGAAATCTTTTACCATTGCTAAGGTGTCATAACAAATTTGTTGTTCATGTTGATTGTTAAGATCTTAATTTTGTTTTTTCTCATCTAACCTTGAAAATGGAGTTACTGGTATAGAACACCATGAGGCCCTTGTAATCTCATTCGAACACCACATATATAGATAATTTGAACACGTTGACACATCCAACTGATATTGTTGGCCCTTTCAGTTTGAACTGATACCGACACCCACTTGGAATACTTAACCCTTATCAACAATCAAACAATGTAAAACATCCTAGGTATATTGTTAGAATGACCAGATTTGAATGGGATTGTTGTCCCATTCTTGTAATAGTTGTATGTCTCCAGTTTGCGGTACCTTGATTTTGAAGTGTAAAGTAACTAATAACAGTATTTGATTAACCGAGATTTTTTTCCCTTCATATTCTCTATGCATGTATTCGTTCTTATATTCTTCTTTAGGGATGACAAATTGAATCTTGTACATTACTAAACCTATATTTGATCAAATAATACAGAACTAGATAGCTTAAATAAAAGCTGCTTGTAGTTTCGAATATCTATTACTTTTGGAGAGATTATATGATAAAAATATGTTTAACAAGCCTTCTTGGATGGACTTCGGCATGATTGTATTACCCATTTTTCTTAACCCTTCCTGATATGGCTACTGTATGCAGGTGAAAGTGGAAGACATTGATGCTTATTCCCCAAAGGACTTGCTAATTGTCACCACTGGTTCACAAGTAGGTTATTGCTGAAATTGTGCCATTTTTTATTTTTATTTTCGCTTATTGTGCTTTGTTCAGTATCGCTGGCCTAGCATACGACATAACATTCTATTCTGTCAGGCAGAACCACGCGCTGCACTTAATCTTGCATCATATGGAAGTAGTCATTCCCTCAAGTTGAAAGAAGAAGATTTGATTTTATATTCTGCCAAGGTAATGAAGGTTACGAGTTGGTTAGTGTTCGACAATGGTTAGAATTAAGTGTTATGTTAACTAACTCAGGTCATTAGAAGCATAGTCATACATTAACTGAATTAGAACATCTCTGTGTTTCCCTGTTGAGTGCAGGCGAGCAAAAAGAAATTTCTTTTCAGATTTCTTACTTACTTTATATGATAATTTGACGCCTTAACAACATAGCTTGATATTTTTCCACGCTCAGTTGGATCAAAAGGAGAACCAAGTTATGAATACCTATGATATTTAAGTTAAAATGTGATTTCTCTGGTAACATGATTAGTTCAGAACAGCTTACTGTTCAAGAACTATAGTGGTAGTGGTTATACTAGAGGATGCCATAAAAGATTACTGGCTAACATATTCATATATCGTTTTTCAAAACTAGTTCAAAAACCGCCACATAAACGAACAACAAATTGGAATATTTGAAGATGCTCATAAGTTCAAATCATTAATCTTTGACCATTTAATAATTATTTGTTTTTATGTAACACATTTGATCAAGGCGGAGCCACCATGTGGCTCGGGGGCCCTGCCCCCAACTTTTTCCTTTATTTCTTTTTAGTACCTATATTTTTAATATTTAGTATTTTGGCCCCCTCATAATTTTGTTGGATAAAAATTATTCCATGAATTTTAGTAGGTTAAATTGGAGATTTTGTGGGTCTTATTTTATCTTATTATCATCTTAAAGTTATATTTTCTATTCATCAAAAGATGGGTTTCTCATTATTATTTGCTAATATATATTGAAAAGAAAATTATAAAAACAGAATAAACTAAATTGTCTAGTTTTCGTGATATGCAAAAGAGACTCTAAACATGTTAAGGATTTAATGATGTATTTTGTAAAATTTACTAATGAATATTAATATATTCTTTTGATACAAATGTAATATATATAAACTTTATTATCTTGTACATATTCACAAACGTCATCATTTGTTTTTTACTATTGGCTAGAGGCGTCAATTTCGACACGACACGATAACTCGGCACCAACTTAACACGAATTTAATATTTTTTGAATATTTAATGTATTTTTTATTTGTAATTTTAATTTTTCTCCATTTTTTATTTATTTTGTCGTACCAACTTAAAATTATATAGATTTTTCATGTCGTGTCGGGTTATCCATGTAATAAATGGGTCGTGTTCGTGTCGTGTATCTTGACACAAATAATTGAACAGGTTGTGTTTGGGTTCGTGTCGGCCTATAATATCGTGTCGAGAATACGACCCGTGAACACGAAACACGGCACGAGATTGACATCCCTACTTTTGGCCCCCCTTACCGGTTGTCCCGGCTCCGCCCCTGCATTTGATTGTGGAGAACACCCGTTAGTTATGTCGATTTGAACTTCATGAGACCTGTAGTATATAATAGCTATTTTTGGAATATACTCTGCAACTATTAAACTAGTACAATTGAACTTAGAACTTATTTTTTTCTCTCTAGGCATTTTCATAGATACTTTTGATTTCCAAATAAGTCTAATGGAAATTTTAGATTTTGGTTTCATAGAGTTATCTTGATGATCTTTTCTTTTTTTTTTTTTTCTTTTTCGTTTTCTATTCTTTCCCTGCTTGTCTAAAGGACTGATAAATGCTTAGAAATACAAATTATTTAGTTGTCATATAATTAATAATAATGAAGGCGAGTGAATGGAAAAAAAAAAAAAAAGCTAAGAGTTTAACTAATGCACCTAATTAATGTGAACTTACTAATAAAACATGGCCAAATGGAACTAATTAGTGCAACTAATGTGGGTATTATTTCATTATTTTTGCAAACCTTGTATGCTCTTAATTGAGAATATTCACAATTTGTTCTTGTAGGAGTTTTCTCTATGGATTTACAATTGCTTTTCACATGATAGGTAATTCCAGGTAATGAGACACGAGTAATGAAAATGCTAAACCGAATATCAGAAATTGGATCAACAATAGTGATGGGGAAGAATGAGATGCTGCATACATCTGGTCATGCCTATCGTGACGAACTAGTAAGATATTTTGTTGCTATATGAGGATCTCAGTTGGAATTTTCAATTTCAAATATTGCTGATGATCTCTGTTGGAATCCTCAATCTCGAAAATTGCTGATGCACAAAGAAACTTATTTTTGAACTCTGCACTTATGAGTTTAGAAGCAATCATTAAACAGCCTGGCCTTCTAATAGTAGTGGACAACGGGGCACTTAGCTAATCGTCTTCCCTAGATCAGTGTTGGTGAACTGTTTCAAAACCCTTTTCATTCTAATCGAACAAATTGCATGCTGCAGTAATTTAACTACACTTGATGAAATACTAAAAGTTTATATTGTTTTTCCTTATATGGAGATCAAATGTAATCATTCCTTTTCTTTCTGCAATTGTATAGCCAAACCGAGGTTTTGGAATGTATATTTGGAATTTGTTTTCTCTTGAGAACTTGAATAATTTCAGGATAAATTTTTCTAATTTTTTGTGGCAATTTATTTTCCTTTACTTTCTGTTCTTCACATGATTACCATATTTATCATTCACACTAAGTCTTTTATTCAATTTTGTTCATGGATCCATATTTTTCTTTTTGAAGGAAGAAGTGCTAAGAATTGTGAAACCGCAACACTTCCTACCCATTCATGGAGAACTCTTATTCTTAAAAGAGCACGAGTTGCTGGGAAAGTCAACTGGCATTCATCATACTGCAGTAAGTATCTTTTTTCAGTTAAATGTTTCTTTATCCTTTTTTTTGCCCGTGCACACTTTTTGCAAGTGGAACTCTCTGACTCTGTTTTTTTTTAAAATAAAAAATAAAAAAGACGGAAGTTTCATTGACTTGGTTGTACATGCTGACAATTATAATGATAATTTGTTACTTAGAAGACCTCAATATATCGCTGTATACAGTATGGCGCTCGTTGTCTGATTGAGACATACTAATCCTAGAATTCCGCTTCATAAAACTGTGATTTATATTGCTCTTTTCTTTTTCTTTTTCTCTGTTTATTATTATTTGTTTCTGTAAATAAGTCTAACTAGAACAACACCCATGCGTTACACAGGATTTGTCCAAAGATAAAATTTCAATATCACAAATTTGTTTGTAATAGTCATAGGAGATCGAAAAATACTAGTTAGAAATATTAAAAAAGAAATTCAAAATTTAGAAGAGTATCATGAAAATAGAAGAAAAAAATACGTGACAATTACTTGACTATTTCTTTTTCTTTTTGCTTGTTTTCTACATTTTATTTGATACGTATAATATAATATAATAATTTAAAAGATAACAAATTTAAAAGATAGTGTAGATAGAATTCTTGATTTTTGGATGATTTGTTATCTTTTAAATTTGTCATAAGGTTGCCACATGGATAAATATAAAGCCGCCATGTGGAATTGTGAGAATGAGAATTTGACACATGTCGTTTAGTGAGGTGATGACATGTGTCATATTTGTTTTTTCTTTTAGTATATAGGGTTGATTTCAAAATTTAATCATTTCAAGATACAAGGGATCGAGAAGGACAGAGCTGAAAGGGCCAGTTCTTGGGCTTGAAAGTTTGAACTGTAGTATTGCCTTAATGTGCCACTTCTTTCTGTACTCATGTGAACCCTTGGTCCATGAGAGAATAAGAAAAAATGAGAGGAAGTGTGTCCTCTTGCCCTCACGAAAGGCTTTAATATCAAAGTTTTGAATATCATTTTTTCACATCTTGTGGCATGCAAAATTGCAATATTTTACTTGCTTTGTCTTTCAGGTCATAAAAAACGGGAGATGCTAGGAGTCTCACATATGATGAACAGAAGAGTGCTATCAAATGGCTTCATTTCCCTCGGTAAAGAGAATTTACAGGTTACTGTTAGACCTCTCCTTGTAATGTTGTTTAACAAAAAGATTTTTTGCTGATTAAGTTTAAAACACTGCAGTTGATGTACAATGATGGTGACAAAGCATTTGGTACGGCAACTGAACTATGCGTGGATGAAAGGCTGAGAATTGCATCTGATGGTATTATAGTTGTCAGGTATATGTCATCTACAGATCTTAAAAACATCCTTCTTTCTCGGCTTTGTTTCTGCATGATGACCGTCTCACACACTGCAGTATGGAAATTTTTCGCCCTCGAGCTACAGATGGTTCAGTTGAGAAGGCCGTAAAAGGAAAAATAAAATTACTACCCGGTGCTTATGGCTTGATAAAGGAAAACTTTTGGACGCACTTCATAAAGCGGCTCATGCAGCACTGTCAAGCTGTCCTATAAATTGCCCTCTGGCCCACATGGAAAGAACCGTGTCTGAAGTTTTGAGAAAAATGGTGAGGAAGTACAGTAGCAAAAGACCGGTTATAGCTGTTGCAATTGAAAACCCGGCTGGAGTTCTTGCTGATGAGATCAAAGGAAAACTATCCAGAAACAGTTCTGCGATTTCGGCTTTGAGAAAATCAGTTGGGCACAAGAAGAAGAGACAACATATTGATGTACGAGAGGTACTTGCAACAAGTAACACAGAACAAGAATTAGAAGGTTATTTTCTGACTCTTACTAAATATTGCATTTGATGCTTTTCAACTTTAGAAGTTATAGAAATGTTCGATTCAGTTTACTAGTTTACAACACCCCTCCCCTTGCTTTTCAGTTCTGATTAAATGAAGCAGAAGCTGACATTTGCAAGCACTAAAATGTGATCTTAAGCTGAGAATCACTTTTTTTCTTTAGTGTTTGCAAACACTCTTTAAGTTCATTTGCCTATGGCCTTACATGCCTAATTTAATCAAGCTGCTCCTCGATATTTGTGTTGATGCAGATTATGATGACGACGAGAGATTTCTAGATGAAGAAGAAGAAACTACATCAAATACCGAATTGCCAGATAAAGCTCCCAACATGGACGATAAAGATGAGTTTTGGAAGTCATTTATAGTTTCACCAGCGCTCGATCAATCAGAAGGCAACATCAATTTACTTCTAGAAGCGAAACGCGAAGAAAAGGCCAAAGAGGAAAGTAGTAAATTCGATCCTGTCCCGCCAGTTTCTGTACAGAAACCTCCGAAGCCTGTAAACAGAAACAAATGGAAACCCGAAGAGGTGAAGATGTTAATTAAAATGCGTGGGGAACTCCATAGCAGTTTTCAAGTTCTTAGGGGGCGAATGGCTCTCTGGAAAGATATATCTTCGAATTTATTGTTAAATGGCATCAGTCGAAGTCCTGGACAATGTAAAGCTCAATGGGCGTCTCTGGTTCAGAAATACGAGGTTTGTGGTTCGATTCCTGTTTCATAGTGTCAAGCTAAGTGAATTTTCGTCTCGTTAATTGTGTGCGTATACGCGTGTTTCTTTGGTGCACTTGACAATTTTGCAAACTCTAAAAAAAAGTTAGGGTGCGATTGAATATGCTTTCATTTTGAAAATTTTCATTTTGCTAGAGATTAGTGGTGAAAAAACTTTTGGGAGAAAAAAGATAAATTTTGAGAGTGTGATTGGATGTGAAATGAAAAAGTAATGATGAAAGTTGATTTGATTTAGAAATAGTAAAATAATGATTGGATGTGATTGATAGTTAGAAATGTGTGAGTGAGTGAATATTGAAATTTGTGGGAGAATGTGTAATAATGATTAGTTTTTTTGTGAAAAAATGTGTAGACGTGATTGGTGAAAGAAAAATGAGAAAAAGTGAAAGTGAGAGAATAGTATATTTTCTGAAAATTTTCATAAACAATCGCATGTTTGGTCAAAAAAAATTCTCCAAAGGAACGAAAATGAAATCTCGTTCATATCCAATCGCAGCCTTATTCTCTTCTTCTAGGTGGAAATAACAGTTATTTTTTTCATTGCTCATACATAATCTCATTTTTTTGATCCCATATTTTCTATTATTAGTCTGACTACTATTATGTTTTGAACAGGAAAATAAGAATGATATAGAAAAGCAAAAGAACTGGCCTTATTTTGAGGATATGAACAATATCTTATCAGATTTGGAGTCTACTAAGGCATCCAAATGATTGGAAAAACTGAGAATGGAGTTACAGAGGATATATTTTGGAAACAGGATTAACATATCACCTGTCCAATATCAATTTGACAGGTACCTACATAATTTGTTGAAGTTTTTTATTGAGGAATATATACAAGACTGTAGAACAATATAATCAATTTTGTAGCCTAGTATGTAATATAAACTGTTCAATTATTATGGAATGTAATATGTATAATATAGTTTAAGTGTTCTTGATTAGTTAATGTTGATATTTTTATTTTGCAAAATTTGATAATGAAACCTTATTTTTGGTTATATAGAAATATAAGCAAAAATATAGTAGAACTAATTCAGTTGGTAACATAATTATCCTTGAACAAATGGATTTGTATATATTTTGATGGAAATATATATAAAACAAATCTTGATCCATCATAACAAAAGACAAGGATAAAGAACACTATATGGTTTCCATCTCATTGAGTTTGTTTTCTCACTTATTATTTAAGATGTACAAATCATGTTTGTTTGACTTAATTTAATTGGAAATATCAAATTTTCAACTTATTTTCCAATTTCAACCACATGTTCTCATTTCTCACACATATATAATCATTTTCAACCATGTGTTACATCGACGAGCCTCCCTACAATTGCCACATATTTAATTTTATTCTTATAGTACATAAGTGGGACCCACTATTATCACTACCTACATCCACATAAAATATAATTTCCAAATTAAAAATTTCAAAATGGATCTAGTATTATCAATTTTATCCAATTATAAATTATGGGGTTGAATCTCATAAGGCATCCTCTTCTTTGTAAGGTAATGTAGATTGATCATATTCATCCACTTCATTTGACCAATGGTCCGGATGCCTATTAAAATCATCATTATCATTTAATCAAAAGATAAAAAGGGCAAAATATTAACTAACAAAATCTTGTAACCACCTTGCCATAATCACGCCCTACAATCATGGAAGTGATGAAGATCACATTTCCATAAAAGAAAACGCAAAATCACACCAAAATCGTCTTCTCTCTCTCTCTCTCTCTCTTGCGAACTAGAGCAAAAACAAAACCCAAAACCAGGACGAGCGAAAAATTGCGAAATACACCATGAAAGATCAATATACTCATCAACATCAATATGACGTATCAATGAACACCACGGAGGAAACATTGCATAATTATTGTGTATGTGATGTATAATTAGACAAAACGATGCATAAATAGTTTAGATTGAGCATTGAGTCATTGAAAAGTGACATTCAAAAAGATTTTTGTTTTAAAATGGCGCACGATGATTGTGTATGTGATGTATAATTAAACGAAAACGATGCATAAATAGTTTACATTGAACAATGAATCATTTCAAAAAGTTCTGATAAAAAAAGTTCGTTGTTTTAAAATGGTGCATAATTATTGTGTATGTGATGTATAATTAGACGAAAACAAATGCATAAATAGTTTAATTGAACATTGAGTCATTTCAAAAAGTTGCGATCAAAGTTCGTTGTTTTAAAATGGTGCATAATTATTGTGTGTGTGTGATGTATAACTAGACGAAAATGATGCATAAATAGTTTACATTGTACATTGAGTCATTTTCAAAAAGTTACGATCAAAAGTTTGTTGTTTTAAAATGGTGCATAATTATTGTGTGTGATTAGGCGAAAATGATGCATAAATAGTTTACATTGAACATTAAGTCATTTTCAAAAAGTTACGATCAAAGTTCGTTGTTTTAAAAATAGTGCATAATTATTGTGTATTTGATGTATAATTAGACGAAAAACGATGCACAAATAGTTTACATTGAAGTTGTATCACGATTTTGCGAAAAAATGAGAAAAATTGGAAGATGAATTTTTTTCAAACGAGAACAATAGGGGGAGAAAGAAGTGAAATATTTCAAAGTGGATGAGAGAATTGAAAGCGAGAATTCAATCATAAATCATCTCCTTGAAAATCGATTGGCTTTGAACAATTACCAAAATAAGCGGAATCGATTAATCTAAAAGACAAATTTGCCCTTAAATGGGCTAAAACCGAAAAAAAAAAAAAACGAAAAACTAGACCATAGGATTTGAGGGATTCATGGATGAGATTAGTCTACACTTTGCCTTACAATAAGCCCCCGCCACATTTGATCTTATACCTATAAATTATTACTATTCCAATAATATCACTTGAGTGGATTCCACCGCTAGACAATCATATATATAAATCACCACCTTATTACATTTCCTAATAAAAAGATTCAAAAAAACATACTAGACCAAATATATTCCGAGATTTCACCTATAATTCTTCATCAAACTTTTTATAACCAAATATTATTTGTACTTCTGCACAAGTTCCAATAAAAATGAATTTTTTCTCAATCATATAGAAAATCATTATTCATTAAAATGAAATCATAGAACCCCAGGTCTTGGAAATAGTGGAATAGATATAAGAGTAGGGGAAATAGTGTTAAGAAATTAGTAACATATATAAAAAGAAACACGCAAAGATACAATTGATAACAAAAATAAAGTCAATTATATTCACCAGAGTAACTATAGACCAAAAAATAGGTATGTATATGTCAATTTAGTTGAATGTTGATGTTAGATAAATGTTTTTATCAAGATTTTGATGATTTTTGATTTAATAAGTTTTTATACCAAAACAATGTTTTTATATGTTGTCCAAATACTCCTAAATGATTTAAAATGTTTTTACTAATTTTTGGAGTATTTCTTAGAGTTTTTAATTTGATAAAAATTGGACAACACTTTTGATGGTTTTTTTTGTTTAAATTGGTTTTTACACCAAAACTATGTTTATAAATGTTGTCTAAATACTCCCAAGTGATTTAAAATGTTTTTACTAATTTTTTGGAGTATTTCTTGAAGTTTATTTTTGAAAAAAAAATCGGACAACATTTAAAAGGGGAGGTCGGCCAGGTCGCCCAAAGTGGTCGGCCCAGTGCACGAAGATAAGAAACTCGAAACAGAACATGCGGGTTTGAAAAAAGGAGAGGGGGACCGGTCGGGGAGGTCGACCGGTCGCACCCGCACCGCGGCCGGTCGACCCCCGACCGACCGTCGCACCCCCAACAACCCCTACCTGGATCGCACTATTTTTTTCAAACGGTCGAAATCTTCAACAGGCAACCGGGTCGCCTATGCTATTTTGTGACAAAGAAAATTCCAACCATTGCAATCCGTGATGACAAGATTTGCTTTTCAATTTTGTACAATATTTCTACATCTTGTGATCTTCTTTTTGTAGACAAAAGTGAAGATAGAGGAGCCTATGTTGGGAGCCTATGTTGGTGAAGCTTCCCTATAAATAGAGGATGAATTGAAGACACAAGATACAACACATACAAGCAAAATACACAACAAGAAATCGCAAATTGTTCAAGCTTTCATTTTTACATTCTTGTTGTAATAGCCTAAGTACTTTCACTTGCACATCTTTGAGGTCTAGGCTTTTTGATTCTTGATTACACTTGCACTCAATCTTTGTATTGGTTTCATAGAGTTGTAATCTTGAATTTTGTCCATCATTCAACACAAGACATCCTTGTGAGTATTCTTGTGGTAAGAATACACTTGGGTGATTTAGGTGATAGGTGTTTGAAGAGTGTGGTACTCTTCAAAGGTGGTGAAGGAAGATTGTGGTAATCTCCTTGAAGGTGTTGTAAGAGGATTGTGGTGATCCTCAAGGTGTTGTATTAATTGTGGTAATTAATAAAATATTTTTCCTTTTTGAAATCCATCCCTGGAATCTTGGGGTGGTAGAGGATTAGGCCCTAGGTGGGTTGAACCTCTTTAAATCAACGAGTGTTGTTTAATTTCGAATTTACATTCTTGTCATTTACTTGTTGATTCGAAAAAGAGGGTGATTTGCGAAAAATCGGCATAATCTATTCACCCCCTCTAGATTATCGTAGCCGCTTGGACTAACAAGTGGTATCGAGCCAAACTCTTTGGCTAAGCTCGTTCCGAGTAAAGAGGAAAGATCCATGGCTACAAATGAAGCTTATCTCACCACCGGCGCCTCCACCAACAATCCACCACTATTCGACGCCAACAACTACGCATTTTGGAAAGACCGAATGGAGTGCTTTCTCTGAGGATGTGGATTTGATATTTGGAATGTGGTCATTGAAGGAGTTGCTCAACCAACAACAAAATTGGAGGATGGTACCACTACTCCCAAGCCATTCAAGAGTACGATAAAAATGACAAGAAGGCTTTCTCTCTAAATGGTAAGGCCTTAAATATTTACATTGCTCTCTTACCGCCACCGAATATAATCGCATAAGAGGCATACGGTCGGCACATGAAGTTTGGGAAAAATTAGAAACCATTTATGAGGGCACAAAGAAAGTAAAGCAAGCAAGAAAAACAATGCTTGTGAAAGACTTTGAAAATGTCAATATGCATGATGGTGAAAGCATATCAAAAATGGTGGAAAGGCATGACAACATTGTCAATCCTCTTGTGGCTCTTGGAAAGGTCATCTCCGAAGAAGACAAGGTGACTAAGGTATTAAACGCCCTTCCCTACTCATGGTCCGAAAAAGTGATGGCAATCACGGAAGCTCAAAATCTTGAGACACTCAAGTTTGATGAGCTCATTGGGAATCTCCTCATTTATGAAGTATATCTCAATGAGAGGAAAAATTCTCAACCATCCACCTCTAAATCGGTGCAAAATATTATTAAAGGCTTAGCATCTTCTTCTAATAATGTTTATTATGCTAGTGATGAGGATGATGAAGAAAGCAGCGACTCTTGTTAGAAAATTTGCAAAATTTGTAAACAAAAATAAAGCAAGAAAGCCAAGAGACAATTCTTGCTTCAAATGCGGAAAATCCGGGCACTACATAGCCGATTGCCCAAAATTAGCGGAAGAGGAACAAAAGAAGAAAAAGCCTTTTCCGAAAAAGAAGGCGTTAAATGCGGACGTCAAAACTTGGGATGAATTACTTGAAACAACCGACGAGGAAGGAGAATCCGAACATGGTCTTATGGCCATAGACGATGAAAATACCGAGTGCGCTCTAATGCTTCATCTTCTTCCCTAGTTGATGAATTACAATGTGATTTTGATGAATTGCAAAATGAGTTTCAAAATTTGATTGTTAAATACAAGAATTTGAAAAAGGAGCATAAAGAGCTTAAACTAGAAAAGTATAAATTATTTACTTCTTATGACTCTCTTGATAAAGCTCATGCTATTACTCTTACTATGGTCCGTACTCTTGAAACCGAAAAACAAACGATCACAAATGATATTGAAAATTTGAAAAAGGATGTGCATCGATTCAATTTAAGTACGGATAAAGTCACAAAAATTTTAGATGCACAAAGAGGTGAGCATTCTAAATTAGGACTTGTTATAAACCTTTTCAAAATGCTTTTAAGAAAAAGACCAAGGTCCAACCTTTGTACGTCTTTAGTAGTCCTCGTATTATTACTTGTTTTTATTGTGGTAAGAATGAACACTATGCTAGCAATTGTAAATTGAAGAATAATTTTAGGTATTATTGGAGACCTAAAGGTCTCAAGCTAACCCCCATGGACCCCAAAATTATAGGGTACCTAAAAATAATTCCTTTGTAGGTTATAGGGGCTATAACAACAATGGAAGATTCAAAATGGCTCGTGGACGGCGGATGTTCACGCCATATGACCGGAAAGAGAGAATTTTTACCAACATCAAGCTCCAAGAAAAGGGTATGGTCATATTCGGCAATGGCAAAGGAAGAATTCTTGGAAATGGAGAAATTGGTAACTCTTCTTTCTCTCTTAGTAATGTTCTTTTAGTAGAAGGGCTTAAGTTCAATTTGATAAGTGTTAGCCAACTTTGTGACTCAATTTATAATGTTGTTTTTAATAAAGAAAAATGCCTTATTTCCAAAAATGATAAAATTATTTGTGAAGCAATTAGAAAAGGCAATCTTTACAAAATTTGTACAAGTGATTTGGTTAGTCAAAATGTTTCTTGTCTTGTCGCCAATAATGATTTAACTAGCTTATGGCATAGGCGACTTGGACATGTTGGATACAAAAATTTGCAAACTATTTACAAAAACCAACATGTAAAAGGACTACCCAAATTGAATTTTGAAAATCTTGGCTTATGTGACACTTGTCGAAAAGAACAAATTAGTTAAGAGTAGTTTTAAGCCCAAAATGAAATTTCTACTACCAAACCCCTACAAATGCTTCATCTTGATTTGTATGGGGATATTGGTACGGCAAGTCTAAGTGGAAAACATTACACTTTTGTTATAGTTGATGATTTTTCTAGATATACTTGGGCATTATTCCTTACAAATAAAAGTGATGCCGTTAATGAGTTTGTTAAGTTGTGTAGACTTATTGAAAATGAAAAGGAAGATACTATTAAGTCTATTCGAAGTGATCGAGGTGGAGAATTTGACGGCGAATTTAGAGTCTTTTGTGAAACCAAGGGATATAGTCATAATTTTTTGGCTCCAAGGACACCTCAACAAAATGGAGTAGCCGAAAGGAAGAATCGGACACTTCAAGAAATGAGTCGGTCCATGCTCAATGAATTTTCACTTCCAAAATATTTTTGGGCCGAAGCCGTGAGTACCGCTTGCTATGTCATTAATCGAGTTTATATTCGTCCTAAAATGAATAAAACTCCATATGAGCTTTGGAAAGGAAGAACTCCAAATATTAGTTATTTCAAAATATTTGGATGTAAATGTTTTATTTTGAATACTAAGGATCAATTAGACAAACTTGATCCTAAGGCCGATGAAGGAATATTTATGGGGTATTCAACCAAGAGCAAAGCATATCGGGTTTACAATAAGACTAGTGGGGTTGTTGAAGAATCCATCTATGTCAAATTCAATGAAGCTTCGGTGTTGAAAGTATACCCAATGATGAAAGTGATGAAGAGGATATTGTTGAACCCATTGTTCAAGATGAAACTCAAAATGATCAACCTTCAAGCTCAAGCGTTCCTCAAGAAGATAAAGGTGATACTTGAATCTTCCCGTAGCATTAAAATTTAAGGAGATCACCCAAAAGATCTTATTATTGGTGATCCCCTTGATAAAGTAATGACTCTAGGAAAATTTGCCGAGAAAGCTCTTATTTCTCAAAAAGAGCCTAAAAAAATGCTAAGGAAGCCATTGAAGATGATGATTGGTTTTTTGAAATGCAAGAGGAGTTGAATCAATTTGAAAGGAATGATGTATGGGAATTAGTACCTTGTCCTCCATCTCAAACCATTATTGGTACAAAATGGGTATTTCGAACAAGCTCGATGACCAAGGCAATCTTGTTCAAACAAAGCAAGGTTAGTAGCTCAAGGTTATTGTCAAGAAGAAGGTATTGATTCGACATCACTTTCTAAGGGATTGTGTTTCAAAACGAAAAATTGAGATATCTTTTGTACCATCTCAAGATCAATTAGCGGACATTTTTACAAAACCGCTATCTTCCGAGACTTTTGCGTCAATCTACGAGCTCGGTTAGGCATAATGCATATTGAATGAGGCTTACGTTTGCATTTTGCACGTTTTTAAAATTAGGGGCGAAAAATCGGATTTTTGGTTGAAAATTCGGATTTTAAAAAAGCCCGACAGACATTGGGTTGAAATGGTTGAGGGCAACCGTCGCCCTCAATCGGCCACCGGCGCCCAAGGCTATAATTTGGATTAAAATGGTTCTGTCTTGACTTTTCGTCACTTTAACACATTTTGGCCATTTTTCGTCCCTTTTGCTAAATTCACTCAAATTTCATTCAAAAATGGTTTTCATGCGCATTTTTTTCAACATGGATATTATATAGCATGATCATCATCATTATAGCTCATCTTCACCGATCAAATGGTAAGAATTCTACTCCATCTACTCATTTGGGGTGAACCCTTGAGATTTTGACTTATTTGCAAAATTCTTGATGCTAGTTTCATATGAATGTGATGAGCTTAATATTTATGATGTATTGAATGTTGTTTGAACTGAATTGGTGATGAAAATTTTTGGCTTAAATGAATTTCAAAGGCGTTATAAACTTCTAGTTTTATTCGACGCACGCCAAGTGTTCGACGAAATGTTTCAATGAAAAATTCATCACCTACATGATTCTCTCGATTTGAAAAGTCTTATAAGTATATAGAGATCATGTTTTATCAATCAAATGAGCTTTTGCAAGTCAATTGATCAACTTTTCCCTTTTATTTGGAATTTAAGCTTCAATTCTCAAAAAGCTCGATAAATCGATAAATTTGCGCACTTTGATATGAATATATGATGTTTTTATCGTGCTAACATTCTTTTTGATGATTCCAAAGGGGGAGAAACATGAAAAACGCTCATACGCTCAAAGAAGCGAAAATAAGCTCGCTAGAAAAGCTATAAGCTAGGGCTCTTAAAAGCCATAAGCTGTGAATATTGCTTAGTCCATTTGATGTATTGAGTACTTTTATGCTTGACTAATGATGTTTTGTTACAGGGGAGCTTATAAGCTCATGGAATTCAAGCTTAAGTTGTGAAAGCTAAGCTTTTAGCTTTTAGTTGTTGCTTGTATACTTGTTCTTGATATGCATATTGATAGGGGGAGCTTGTGCAAAAATGATTTTGAAAAATCTTTGCTCCTATCCTTGTGTGCTTGTACTTATGATGAATCTTGCTTGTAAGTGATTGTTATTTTAAGACCGGAAAATTTGTTTTGTTTTAAAATCTACCTTCTAAAATTGTTTTGGTTTGTAATCATCAAAAAGGGGAGTTTGTTAGATAAATGTTTTTATCAAGATTTTGATGATTTTTGTTTTAATAAGTTTTTATACCAAAACAATGTTTTTATATGTTGTCCAAATACTCCTAAATGATTTAAAATGTTTTTACTAATTTTTGGAGTATTTCTTAGTTTTTAATTTGATAAAAATTGGACAACACTTTTGATGGTTTTGTTTAAATTGGTTTTTATACCAAAACTATGTTTATAAATGTTATCTAAATACTCCCAAGTGATTTAAAATGTTTTTACTAATTTTTTGAGTATTTCTTGAAGTTTATTTTTGAAAAAAATCGGACAACATTTAAAAAGGGAGGTCGGCCAGGTGCCCCCAAAGTGGTCGGCCAGGTACCAAGATAAGAAACTCGAAAAGAACATGCGGGTTTGAAAAAAAAGGAGAGGGGACGGTCGAGGGGAGGGCCGACCGTCGACCCCCGATGCGGCCGGCCGACCCCCCCCGACCCAGTCGCACCCCCGCAACCCCTACCTGGATCGCACTATTTTTTTCAAACGGTCGAAATCTTCACAGGGGCAACCGTCGCCCTATGCTATTTTGTGACAACAAAATTCCAACCATTACTGTCTGTGATGACAAGAAGATTTGATTTTCAATTTTGTACAATATTTCTACATCTTGTGATCTTCTTTTTGTAGACAAAAGTGAAGATAGAGGAGCTATGTTGGGAGCCTATGTTGGTGAAGCTTCCCTATAAATAGAGGATGAATTGAAGACACAAGATACAACACATACAAGCAAAATACACAACAAGAAATCTGCAAATTGTTCAAGCTTTCATTTTTACATTCTTGTTGTAATAGCTAAATCTTTCACTTGCACATCTTTGAGGTCTAGGCTTTTTGATTCTTGATTACACTTGCACTCAATCTTTGTATTGGTTTCATAGAGTTGTAATCTTGAATTTTGTCCATCATTCAACACAAGACATCCTTGTGAGTATTCTTGTGGTAAGAATACACTTGGGTGATTTAGGTGATAGGTGTTTGAAGAGTGTGGTACTCTTCAAAGGTGGTGAAGGAAGATTGTGGTAATCTCCTTGAAGGTGTTGTAAGAGGATTGTGGTGATCCTCAAGGTGTTGTATTAATTGTGGTAATTAATAAAATCTTTTTCTTTTTGAAATCCATCCCTGAGAATCTTGGGGTGGTAGAGGATTAGGCCCTAGGTGGGTTGAACCTCTTTAAATCAACGAGTGTTGTTTAATTTCCGAATTTACATTCTTGTCATTTACTTGTTGATTCGAAAAAGAGGGTGATTTGCGAAAAATCGGCATAATCTATTCACCCCCTCTAGATTATCGTAGCCGCTTGGACTAACAAGTGGTATCGAGCCAAACTCTTTGGCTAAGCTCGTTCCGAGTAAAGAGGAAAGATCCATGGCTACAAATGAAGCTTATCTCACCACCGGCGCCTCCACCAACAATCCACCACTATTCGACGCCAACAACTACGCATTTTGGAAAGACCGAATGGAGTGCTTTCTACAAGGATGCGGTTTGATATTTGGAATGTGGTCATTGAAGGAGTTGCTCAACCAACAACAAAATTGGAGGATGGTACCACTACTCCCAAGCCATTCAAGGAGTACGATAAAAATGACAAGAAAGGCTTTCTCTCTAAATGGTAAGGCCTTAAATATTTTACATTGCTCTCTTACCGCCACCGAATATAATCGCATAAGAGGCATACGGTCGGCACATGAAGTTTGGGAAAAATTAGAAACCATTTATGAGGGCACAAAGAAAGTAAAGCAAGCAAGAAAAACATATTGATCATGTTTTGGGTAATTTCATAATGAAAAAGATTTCAAATCCTTAACTTCTATCTAGAGCTATTTTTTTAATTATAATAGTTGATTTTAATCCATTTACATGAGTCATTTGAAATGGTTTCTACAAATTCTTCCTCGGGCCTCAAGTACACATCCTTTCTTTCATTCAAATGTGATATGAATATATTACGACCATATTGTTCACTAGGTTTTATACCAATGATTTGGGCTTCCTAGACTTGAGTTTTGTGTTGTTTTTGAGTATTTTGAGTCATTTGAGTAGCCAAGCCATGTTGAGAGCCAATTATATTGAGTTTATAGTCATAGTAATGAATCGTGTATCAAAAGAAGTACAAACGAGCAAACAACGAGAGATTGATTTGAAGAAACGTCCAAACGCGTCTGAAATTTCCATCACTGGCAGCGTTTCGTATTTTGGCCATAACTCTCTCTAAAAAATTGATATTGAGATGATTCAAGTGGCTATGGAAAGCTAAGAGATAGAGCTACAACTTTGAAGAAGGGCTCAAAAGCAAATTCCATCCACGGCGCTGCAGCCCAATCTGGTCGCCATATGAAATTTCAAGTGGGGTCTTTGCGGCGCTAACGCCCGTATTCTGGCGCCCGGGCGGATCATTTTTGGGAAATTGCTGGGCACCGCAGCGCCCATCCCGGGCGCCGCAGCGCCTCGGGGCGGAAATTCCTATGTTCCTCACCTTTTTATTGAACTTTTGAGGGCTATAAATACATACATGGGAGGCTTGATCTAGGGTATGAAAGAAAGGTTGGGAATACACCCAAGAACACAAGAAACACATCAATTTCATCAAGGAAGAATCAAAGGGAAGAATCGGGTCGAATCGGAGCTTGAGGATTGAAGATTAATCGAGAGATTATCCATTTCCCTAAGTTTTCTCATTCTTTGTGCTTTAATCTTTCATTTTAGCTTCTTATGAAGATGAACAATTTGTCTATGAGTTGTTTATTTATAATGGGTAGCTAAACTTCTTGTGATTTCGGGTTTTGGAAGTAGATTAATTGAACTCTTGTTGATTGTTTTAATCTTAATTGAAGTTATTATCTTGAAGCTATTTGAGTACTTTGTTCTTATTCTTGTTTTATCATTTGGCCAATGATTTAGCATGTTTGATATATTGATTCATAATTCGAGAGATGAGTTTCAATATTAGATCTTGAGTACTTGACATGAATATTTGCATAATCGAGAGGTTTGTGAATATTTGTGAGGATATTTGATCTTTTGTGCATTTGGGAGTTGTGTATCTTATGTTGAGTAGAAATACTAGCATAGATATTTCAATCTACACTTTATATACATCTCAAGAGGGAGGATAAAATACCGTTGTGATCGTCTTATAGGTGTATTGATAATAACTTTGGCTTTGATTAAATCGTAAAACAAGAGGAATATTAATTGAAACCATAACCGGGAATCCATTTCATTTCCACTTGGTAATTCCACTATTATTTTCATCTTGTGTTTTTGTGGTTATTCTTATCTTTTCTTCCACAACAATCATTCAATTTCGATCGTCTAAATAAAAATAGGGCTATCTTAGTTCAATACTTAGCGCATTAATTTATTAGTCTCCGTGGATACGACCTTGCTTACCCTATTCTATAAACTACACCGTACACTTTGCGGTGAAGCTAAAAATAAAGGCGAACACATATTCCTAAGCATGATGTAAAGGTGGGAAGAGCAAACCATTGTATATTTTAAAATACTTTTAGAATATTTTGGGATGGATTTCGTTCACGTAAGATTTATCAACTAATAAATAGTTTGTAGTGTTATTTGTTCCACATTGATAACTTGTGAACTTTTGTAATCTTCTTTAGAAGTGGAAAAACAAGTGGGCCTTTAAAATATGAAAACTAGTTTAGTCCAATTGGGTTTTCATTATATATATATATATAGGTATATGTTAAATATCTACGACTTGGATTTTTTTACAATAAAAATAATTTTATTAATTAATTTAAAGTAACAATACATTGATAGCGGACATAAACAATCTGTTAAAAAACATAAAAGATGAAACTATGAAGAATTTCATAGATCTAGGTTAATAACAAAACTCGGCTTAGTCTACAACTTTAAAAATTCTACAATGCCTAGAATACCTATGATTCCGGATCCGTGACATCTTTGAAGACCACAATTCCATCGGATCAAAAACATGCTCGTTTGAATTGCCCACACACAAAAAACACCACACCAAAACGATTATAAACCAAACACCGCATCGGATGGAGAAATCACAAACAAGAGAAAACAAATAACCCATATCTACATGGAGAAACCACTTATTTATAAAATAAAAATAAAAAGATGTAGATGTGGTGATTTCGGTCAAAAATAGACAAAAGTCACCCATTAACAATGAATGACAAGAAAGATAAGCAAAATGATAGTTTAAATGAAAAGGAGACTAGGATTCACTTTAAGAATTATCAAATTTTGGCATATAGATGCATACACACACACACATATATATATAACAAAATTCACGTCTCTTTGGTTTATAATTACGAAGAGTTGTGATGGTAATTTTGAATATAAAACAGTGTGTATTTTTGTTACACAACGTTTCATTTTTATAAAATTGCAAGTTATCTTCATGATTTAGTTCACTTATCTTCTATGCCTTTACAAAGAAGAAATAGAAAATGTTTTGTTTTATCTTAAAAGAAAATTGTCCCCTGTTCAATTTGTAATCCCCGGTGAGGCAATATTGCCATAGAAAGTTGTTATTTGCGCATCAAGGCTCAAAGTCATTGTTTATTTCAATTTTCACTAACAATCTAAAGAAAACACCATGAATTCCATTGTGGCTTCGACAATGAAAGCGTCTTTTAAAATTTAAAAACTTTCAAACTTGATGGTTCCAACTTCGCAATGTTGAAGGACAAAACGAATTTTCTTCTCATTGTCGTGTAGATTTATTATGTGTTTGATTAAATCAATGCCATCATTTACAAAGCCCTAAAAAGATGCATCCGAATCACTAAAGGTGGTATACAAAAAGTGGGCGGATAATGACAATATGGTGTATCGTGGATACATTCTCAATTCTCCAACATATAGATTGGGATTAATTCGTTTAAAATACTACATTATGAAATTTTCTTTATTCTTACCTTTAAAATTAAGTCTTAGCTTATGAGATACACTCAAATAGTTATTCTTTTATTATTTAGTGGAAATAACTCTTTTAATAATTTTGCCAATGTTGAGAATGTTTAAAATAAGGCCATTAGAATGTTTATTTTCAAATTTTAAAGAAGATAAATAATACTTATTTGGAATAAAAACATAAAATTAAATTGTTTGATTTGAATTGAATAGAAAGATTTTGATTTGGAGCTTTTTGATTTTTTTAATATGTATACTTTGCTAAAATGATTTTTGAAAGTATGTTTTGATTTACCACATGTCTATCTTTAAAAAACGTTAAATCCTCTTTCTATATTGACCTACAATGTCAATTCTGATCTTGTGGATCGTGGCATGCCAATTGTTAATTTGGTGAAAATTTCGGAAAGTAAAGTACTTTCTCGGATATGGAATTCAAAAAGTAAAGTGCTCGGATCGAAATCACATAACTTTTTCTTATTTTCACGATGCATTCGTTTAGTCACAAATTTTTTTTTGTATATAAGGCGATATCTTTGAATAATTCGCTTTTGAAAAGGAAATTTTACTTTCTTTCACGAGGTTGTAAGAAATTAATGAGAAATTCAAAATATCGCAAAACGTTGCCACTTGTGCGCCAATTAGACAAGTAAAATTTTTGGAAAATGTTATAATAATCGTTCATGACAATTGCATTGCAATTCACTCTACACTTAAAATAGTAGAAGATCTCGACAAAAAGGCGAGGTTTGCCCTTATATTTGTTCACTGACTCAACACATCATAAGTTGGACTCTTACGCAACTCTATTGAATGCGGTCAAACTAAATAACGACAAGGTTGCGTCAAATGAAACAACCTCAAAGTGACAAATAAACTTAATAAAACTCGGGAAGATCTCATTGACGTAGTGGAATAATAAGACCAATAAGGTCACGACCCTGAAATAAGGAATACAACGCATGATGATCTAATCGGAAGAGATTTACGATTTTACGAATCGAACCAACATTCATTGTCGTCATGTGATGCCAAAAAGTAAAATATTGAGAACAATAATGAAAGTCGATTCCTCGACACATATTCAAACTACTTACAAATATAGATGACGACAAAAATAATGGTGCGAAAAAAACCAAAAAAGATTGTTAAATGTAAGAAATCCAAAAATAAACTTTTGATGATATCAACGTATAAGAAGACTTCTATAACGAAGTATGAAATAATTAGTAGCTCATAGTTTATAAGGTTAAGTATTTAAATGTGTTTTTGAGAAATTTATAAAATATTTTCTATGTCTCCTAAGAGTATTGTGATGATCAAGACAAAAATAACCTGCAAATTCCGTCAACTAGTTAAACCGCACTAGGCAAGCCATATGCGACATACTCGACCTAGTAGTGCGAGTTAGAGATTCGAGTGTGAAACATTTCATTATTTCTTATATTAAAAATACATTCTATAATATTAAAAAAGCTGGTGTGACACAATTAAAAAGTATGTTTCTCAAAACAAAATCAACATTAATTTTATTCTCAAAATCTTAATCGAGACAATTTTCTCACATCACCCAAAGTATGTTTGGTTGCCTGTATAGATGTGATATCACACCAAACCAATTAACACTATTTCCTTCCATTTTTTTCAAGTAAGACAAATCCACAAGAAGGTCAATGACCCATTTTTCCAAGTCTCCAAAGTGATAATATATCCCAACCCCAAGGTGGGATCCAAAATCTATCCCATTTCATTGCGCTCGAAATTTACCTAAATACTCTTAAGTCACCCTAAGATTGGAAATTTATTTTAAATTAAAGGACACAAAAATAATATACTATTATATGGGCCATTATTTTCTACCTTCAACCAACACATCATTAATAAATCCACACATATGACATATCCCACAACTCAATCCATTAAGACTATGTTTTGCTTCTCTTTATGAGTGTGATATCACATCACTTCACACAATTACCTTCATATTATTTTATTTGCTTGAATCAACACATGCCCATGATAAGGTCAATGTTCGGTTTCTTATCAAGCCTCTAAATTGATAATATATCCCACCTCAATGTGATATCACACTTTTTCCTTTATATTTATTAGGCCCTATTGTGCATGCGAGTCCAAATCCCTTGTTCTATATTCATATTCCACATCTTATTCCAATGTCGTTAGTGAATGACAATGTATAATTATGGCGTTATTTTATACATGACGTTCATCCAATATAATTGAATAGAAAATGAAATAGAAGTGTTGAACATCGATTTCAATTTGTACCTATTGGATAAGGCCAAATAAAATCGTGAAAATTAATAAAACTCATTACACAATAAAGTAGGCAAATACATTCAAAACATAGCCCAACAATCTTAAACAACTCACTCCAAGCTATGCGTATTTTAGTGGTGCAATAGCAATAGCAAGCCAGCTAACATGAGCACTCCCGTTATACATAAAAACTAGAACTGTCAATTGGGTTGGCCCAGGACCAGGTTGGTGCTAGCCCGCTTGGCCAAGGACAAAAAAATGGCTCGAGTTGGCCCAACCCAAATGCCATGGATTGTTATATTTGGAGCTCAACTCAATCTATCTTTGATAATACATACATAATGATCGGTCTCTTGACTTTTCGGGCCAAAATGGGTCCGGACCAATCGTAGTCGAACCCTTTTGGGCCAATGAATTCACAGTATAACCCGGTCTTTTCATCGAATTGGTTCATTGGACCGGACTAGTTTTGACAGCTCTAATAGAAAATCTTCCCCGACCCCACTTCACCGGTTTGACAAATTTTTTAAACACCCCACAAAAATCAGTATTCTTAATTAAAACCCACTCAAGTTCTCTCTCGTTCTTCACTCTCTGCTTTTCGTCAAATAACACCGAGTGAGTAATATCTATATAAATAATATTCTCTCTCTAAAAAGATATCGCACTCGAGAAGAGAAGAAGAAGCTGAAATGGTGTCGACGAGGCGAAGTGGATCTCTGCCGTCGAATAATAGTAAGAGGTCATCTTCGCCGTCCGATGATAATCACAATAAACCTTCTTCTCCCAAGCGTCAAAAGGCACTCTCACTCTCCCTCTCTCTCTCTCATCTCTCTCTCTCTCAACACACAGATAAAGAGCTGTTGGCTTCTTCATTTCTGGATTACTCAATCTGGACCGCTGATTTTTGAGTGTTTTTTTTTGTCTTTTTGCGTAGGGTGAAAGCTGTAACACCAATGCTAACAGTAATAATCCAAAGGCGTCGGAGTCTTCGCTGGCGGAGAATCCAAAGGAAATAAGCTCAACTGATCCGCCGGAGCTACCTGTCACCGCCACCACCGCCACCACACCGACCACTCCTGCCGCCGCCGCTTCTGTCTCTGTTGCTACTCCTGCTGTTGCAGAAGGTTAGTTTAATAGTTCGTGTGTGTAATTTGCTGAAATGTTGTGGAAATTCTGGTTTCTTGATATGTGCATGTGTGGAAATGCTGAGAATTTTGGGGAAATTTTGAAAATTCAGGGCAGCGGCAGCTGTTGTGGACAAACCAAGGAGCTCGTTCACTTCGTGGAAGCAGCACCAAGGTTTTGAAACGACCTCGCCTTGGTGTAGGCTTCTCACGGAAACTCCGCAGGTGATTTATTTTTTTCTTTTGCCTTTTAATTTATTGATTTTGGTGTGAACTTGGTGTGCAATAGTTGGGTTTGGTGCCGTTGGAGGGAGCTTCCTTTTCTAATTAGTGCTGGATTCCAACTTTCCATTCATTTTGGAGTTCTTATATAAATAGAGTGATCGAGTGAATGCAATCTCTGTTTGCAGAACCCCACTGTTTCCGTGTACACAACCAATTTCTTGGTCGGCTCAAGCAAACATGCTAATCTCTTGATCCGGGATCAGACGGTCAGTGCGATTCTGTGTTCCATAAGGCTCGCCCAGGTAAAAGTTTGCGTCTGAAACTCACTCTGCATTTACTTTCTCAGTTTTTCTATGCAGTTGTCACTTGAATAGTACACAATGAGAGGACTTGGACAAGTCTAACGGAATTGGTTGTAGAATAGGAAAGGAGATCGATGAGGAAGGACCGGAAAGTACGGGTTCCATCATTAAATGACTTCATGAATGTGATACCTTGAATTATTGACGTCATAGTGGGAATTTCTGCGCACAACTATTGTTCTTTTTCGAGTCAGTGACGCTAATTCTGTAGCTTTCAACAATCTATATCATAAATGAGTTGTAACAGCAAGCATGTAATGTTTTGCCTGCAATAAAATTCTTTCAAGACTAATTTCATATTTTGCATTTGCATTTTTTTATTACTTTTTGTTGTTGGAAATGATTAGCGTGACGATAAGGCTCACCCAGGTAAAAGTTTGCATCTGAAACTTACCATGCATTTACTACGTCAGTTTTTCTATGCAGTTGTCACTTGAATAAATAGTACACAATGAGAGGACTCGAGCAAGTCTAATGGAATTGATTGTAGAATAGAAAATGAGATTGATGAGGAAGGACCCAAAAGTATGGGTTCCATCAATATGCCTTCATGAATGTGATATGTTGAATTATTGACGTCACAGTGGAAATATTTGCACATGACTATTATTTTTTTACGGAGTCAGTGATGCTAATTCTGTAGCTTTTCATCAATCTATGTGATAAATGAGTTGTAAAGCAGGCATAATGTTTTGCTTGCAATAAATTCTTTTGAAGACTAATTTCATGTTTTGCATTTTTGTTTTTCTTACTTTTTTGTTGGAAATGATCAGCGTGACGATAAACCTGTTGCGGTGCTTGAAAGCCGGGGGAGCAAAGGGTGTGTGCAAGTCAACGGAAAAACAATTAAGAAAAACACTACTTGTGATCTCAATTCAGGGGATGAAGTGGTTTTTGGCTTTCTTGGAAGTCATGCATATGTATCCTTTTTATTTCTGTACTTTTTTTTTTCTATGTTTGTTCCATATATCAATCCTCCATCTGGAATATCCTTAATCCCATCCATGTAGATTTTCCAGCAGCTGCCTTATGATAGTATAATCAAAACCCCTCCACCAGATGTTCAGAATAATACTGGAAAGTTGATTCATGTTGAAAGACGAGCAGGAGATGCATCAGCTGTTGCGGGTGCTTCAATTTTGGCTTCACTTTCTAACTTGCGGCAAGATTTATCTCGTCTTAAGCCTACTTCTCAGACCAGTGGTAAAAATTACAGAGGGAGTGATCTACCTTCCTCTCCCCTTCTTAATGGAGATGATCTTGATGGCCAAGAAGTTAATTCAGCTACAAATTTAGGTAGTGAAGCAGCTGCAGATGTAGGGGCTGCCAGCAAGATCCTCCCTCTTGATGGAAATATAGAAGCTGGCTTAGAGGCAAGTAAACATAAACTGCTGGTGGAACACACATAATTTTGCTATTTTATGAAATTAACTTTCTTGTATATAAGGTGTAAGCTTATCTCTTGCGTTTGTAAACAGGAAGAAAGAGACTGGGTTAGGGATCTGCTCCCAGCGTCTCTGTCAGGGATGTGTTCACGAAGTAAAGCATTTAGAGAAGACATACTTGCAGCAATTCTAGATGGGCGACAACTTGAAGTTTCATTTGATAATTTCCCATACTATTTGAGGTAGGCTTCAATGCATAGCACATATTCAAACTGCTTTTTATTTCAAAATTACCTTCCTTTTCTACATATTCTCTGGGTTCTCTCTATTGAATTAATTATTAAATGATAAAACATGCATGCTTTTGTCAAGGATTTTTTTGATACTTGTATTCATATTTAACTTGCAGTGAAAGCACAAAAAGTGTGCTAGTTGCAGCTTCATACATACAACTAAAGCACAGGGAACAAGTTAAATATACATCTGAGCTTCCTACACTGAACCCAAGAATCTTGCTTTCTGGTCCTGCAGGTCTCTGGTTCCATATTGAGTATTATTTTCTCATAGATTCACCTGTTTTAAATGCTTGGTTGTGATCTTAGTGGCACTTTCTCCCCCTGTAATGTGGTTATATTTTCTTTTCAGGGTCTGATATTTATCAGGAGATGTTGGTAAAGCGCTTGCTCATTATTTCGGGGCTAAATTGCTTATATTTGACAGCCATTCATTTTTGGGAGTAAGAAAAGATCAGATAAATTATTGCATCTGGATTTGTTTGTGCATACATACATGTGTCTCTGTATTTAAATTTCGCAACAAATAGAAGATGAGAAAAATAGCATGGTCCACTTAACAAGGTCTTGCAAGTATTGATGACTATTGTTACATGTATGTTAAGGTAAAGTGAGAAAACACAAGTGTGAAAACAGAGTTTTAGAGTGCTTCTCGGAGAACAAGTGACGGGATGGGTGGATTGAAACTTTTTCTCTAATTGAGTTGGTTCTTAGTCTCTGAATTCTATTCTCCATCTTTATTAGATTTTAAATAGACAGGTGGATAATTGGTTCTTAGTCTCTTAATTTTATTTTCCATCTTTATTAGATTAGACATAGACAGGTGGATCGCAATTTATTGATTATTCTCGTGTTTTAGGCTTCTTCTAAGGATGCTGAGCTTCTGAGAGAGGGAAACAATGCAGAAAAAGAGTGTAGCACCAGCAAACAAGTTCCTGGATCCAGAGACCTTGCCAAGGACACTGGACTTTCATCTGGTGAAGGAGATACACCTAATTTGCTTAGTCCCCTCGGCTTGGAGTCGCAGACAAAAATGGAAATTGACAATGTTCCCTCTCCAGTGAATGCAACTAAGAACCTTTCTATGAAAATTGGTAAGTGTCCTTGCGTTTGTCAGTTAAATGTTTAGTCTGCTCACACTATCTAAAAACAATTCTCATAGCATTTTTTCCCACTTCTAACCTATGTACTTGATTGTTGGATGCAGGTGATAGAGTTAAATTCATTGGTCCAGCTTCTGGTGGTATATATTCTAGTTCCTCCAGGTAATTTTGAGATTCGTTATATTTCATTTTACAGGATTTATGCGATAGACAATTTTTGGTTCTTCTTGTGAGACTGGATTTGATATTTTGTTCTGGTAGAGTTATAACTTATAACTATTCCTTTTCTGATGGTTCTCTTTGAAGTTTTTGATCATGGTAGCCCATAGCTACATTGGATTCTTTTGTTTAGTATAATTATCCTTGTGTTTTGAAGTGATTATATGTCATACTTAGTTTGGACATAGTTCTGCTTTTAATAAATATACACTCCGGGAAGCCCAGGGACTTGAAGATTTTAACATCTTTTGGGATTTTGTAGCCTGGGACCTTCAATTTGACCTTAATTCCTATCACTAAAGTTTGCTCATCTTAAGACTCATTTTTCAGAGAATGGTGACGTCCATCCACAATAAATGTCCTTTCCTCAATGCATAATTATACAAATGTTATGGCCATTGGCTATCATATGCTATCTTTCATGATTTTTCTAATTTTCAAGGAGATACGGTGAGTTTTTTTGTGGCTTCCCATTGAACCTATGTGTGCCTTCTCTTTCAGCCTGAGGTTTAGCCTTCCATTTTTCAACCATCACCACTTCCTGCAAGTGCAATCATAATCTACTCTTGATCCAATCTTGATCTGGACACTCATCTATTGTAGTAGTTCCTTTAAAACGAATGAACATATATTCTGTCAAATATGATATTCGTTGTCTTTTTTGGTCATCAATGTTGTGTGTAAGATATGAATTATTAAATGACGGAGCTCCAGTTATATTAAATTGAGAAATCCAACAGCTGGCCGTGTGCTAGGAGTTTAATTTAAATATTTTGTTCTTTCGTCTCTATTAAAAGATTGTTATTTGATGGTAGTCAGATCATTCTTTTTGTTGACTAAATGGTAAATACTTATTTTGAGATCGTATACTCTTTACTTTGTATAGCAAGATGGCTAGATTTGCTATTTATGATCTAGGTTGTATATGCACCTTTAGAGAAAGGGACTTTATGTTGTGCCCTCTCTATTTTGGATTTCCACTTATACTTTGCAGTTTTATGCACTTATAACATCCTCCCAATATATGTATATATATTTAATATATATTGGTTCATTCATTTGTTTTGAATGTTACGACTTAACACCTTTCAAGCTGGATCTTTAGGGGCCCAACTCCTGGAATGCGAGGAAGGTTCTTCTACCATTTGAAGATAACCCTCTGTCAAAAATTGGCGTAAGATTTGACAAACCCTTGCAAGACGGGGTTGATTTTGGAGGTCTCTGTGATAATGGTCATGGATTTTTCTGCAATGGTGATGTGCAGCTTCACTATGATTTACTCTCTTAGTTGTTGCTGTATGAGTTCTTTGATATCCTTCTTTCTCATACGTTTTATCTCTGATGTCTTTAGCCAATGAGCTTCGCTTAGACACCTCAGGTGTGGAGGATCTGGACAGATTACTTATTAACACAATGTTTGAGGTGGGATTTCTATACTGTCAAAATCACTGGTTTAGGATGGTTATTATGCGTGCTTCATTTTTATCTAACACTAATATTAATTTTCTCTCTCTGTTACTAGACCGTATTTGATGTGAGCCAAGAGTTCCCTTTCATTTTGTTTATGAAAGATGCCGAGAAATCCATGGCAGGAAATTCAGAATCATATGCTATATTTAAGACCAAGGTGGAGAAACTGCCTAATAATGTCGTAATTATTGGTTCACAGACTCTGACTGACAACCGTAAAGAAAAGGTAGAAGTCATTGATGATATACATAATACATTCTCCTCAATTTTGAAGATTTTCTTACTTGTGCTAATTCTAGCGGTGACACAAAAGAGTTATCGACTTTAAATCTCAACTTTGAATGTAAGCAAAACAATATCGAATGATGCTTTCTAACTGATTGTTTCCTCATGCAGTCTCATCCAGGCGGTTTGCTCTTCACGAAATTTGGCAGCAACCAGACTGCTTTGCTTGACTTGGCTTTCCCTGTAAGAACTTTTGATGCATTTCTGACAGTGTTATTAGTTTGTTGTTTGTTAGTGTCTTGAAGAACATACTGATCTTCATTTTAGTCATGAATATGGATTTGTGTGTCATAGAGTGCATTGCAATTGTTTGCTAAGCACTCTTATTTGACATATTATAAAAGTATTCTCAAGTTGCATTGGGCGTATTATTTCCACGATACTCTTCTATCTTTATAGCTTGTTCTGTCCATCTTTAAAAGAAGTGTGGAACATATTGTAATGAATGACAATTTCATCTAAAAGTTTTAAGCCATTAGATAAGAGAGCTTTTTAATAACTGTAACACGCCTCCTCTCATGCAGAGACCTCTTTATTTGGCAGGGAAACGATCATCTCATCTAACTTGAACTTGCTGTTAAAGAGAGGAGATACATTACATGCTTAATATCTCCATATAGGAACTTGACTTCTAATTGTTTCCTATTAATACTAGTCATGTGGTGCACAACAAATGTAAAAACAACTTTTAATTGTTTTTATTCAACCCCTAATAGTGGATAATAAATGTCCACTTATCAGCAAAAGGTGTCTGTATCATGACATTTTCTTTTGCTGAATGCCTTCAAAATGATCCAAGAGAACACCAGTTTTATATCTTTCCGTGTACATTTCTGTCATATAGCTGTTATTTGCCTTTGCTTGTGTTGAGGTGGCTAATGTTCAGGGTAAATCTTGTTTATTGTGTTTTGTAATTGAATTTTCATAGAGCACTCAGCTCTTAGATCCCATAGGACTTGTTTTACAGGCTAATATGATTTATTATTGACAACCTCAGGATAGTTTTGGGAGGTTGCATGATAGGACTAAGGACGTCACTAAGGCAACAAAGCTTCTGTCCAAACTTTTCCCCAATAAAGTGACAATTCACTTGCCTCAGGTTTGTTCTTGAATTCCCATACAAATTAGTTTTGTGCTATTCAACTGTGTGATGATACTTATAAACATTGCAGGACGAGGCACTCCTAGTCAGTTGGAAGCAGCAATTGGAACAAGATGCTGAGACCTTAAAACTTAAAGCAAATCTGAATAATTTACGAACTGTGAGGGATTATTTTCATCATAAAAGATGTGTACTTGTATTCTGTATTTGCCGCCTGATTTTTGTATGCTTATAATTATTAAGATATCACAGGCATTCAAAAAGTATACTTGACAGTTGACATGAATCTTCTTTGGATCAACAATTTTTTTCTTTTAGTGAGCATAATCATTTTTGGACGTTTTGCCCCCAGGGGCTTGTTCAGCTGGTAGGCAGCCTGCTATGGGACACCAAGGTCCCGGGTTCGAAACCTACCAGTTGCAATTACTCCTGATGTCTCCCGGGGCCAGGCGTTGGGGCGCACGTGGTCACCCCGAGTTTGGTAGCTGTGGGTGGGCCCAAAGGACCCTGCCACAGAGTGTTATCGGTTATCACAAAAAAAAAAAAATTTTGGATGTTTAAGTGTGATGCTACGGAATGAGCTTTCCGGTAAACCAATTCAGATGTTTTTGTAGCTTCCCTCATTAAACTTAATGTCAAACCTGAATGCATACTGCCACAGACTTGACATATTCCTGCATTTAACAGATAATTTCTTCTTTTTTGACACCTGCGATAAACAATATCATAGAAATTCTTGTTGCATTTGTCTTTATTTCATCAGTCCATCATTATATTCTTCTTAAATTTCTACTGTTGCTATATTATGAGAAACTTGGTTTTGCTAGTGCTACCAGCACTTTATTTGAAACAGTGCCTCATATTCTTACTTGCAGGTCCTCAATCGTAATGGCTTGGAGTGTGATGGACTTGAAACTTTGAGCATTAAAGACCAGACACTTACAAATGAAAGTAAGCTTTTCCTTTCCTCCCTTTAATCAGATGGCAGATTTACTATAATCTTACTCCAGAATACTTGTGTTCCCATATCAAATGAGCAAACACATGTGGGCATAAATTGAATAGATACTTTTTGAAATATTTTAAAGGTGCGGAAAAGGTGGTTGGATGGGCTTTAAGCCATCATTTGATGACAAATCCTGAAGCTGATGCAGATGCCAGGCTTGTGTTGTCTACAGAGAGGTAATAGTAAGTTGCCACTTATTTAATGGATGGCTTAATAAACTGTACTCATTGGGACTACCCCTTGTATCAGCATTCAGTATGGCATTGGCATTCTACACTCTGTCCAGAATGACTCCAAGAGTTCAAAGAAGTCCCTAAAGGTGATACTTCACTTTCTGACATCAGATAATGAATTCAGTAAAGTTAATGATGACTGGTTGATTTCTGAATGATTGATTATATAGTAGATTAAAAATTTATATTTTGTGGCCTGCCCAGGATGTTGTGACTGAGAAACGAATTTGAGAAGAGGCTGCTAGCTGATGTGATTCCTCCCAGCGATATTGGTGTGACATTTGATGATATAGGAGCGCTAGAAAATGTCAAAGATACCTTGAAGGAGTTGGTGATGCTTCCTTTACAGCGGCCAGAACTTTTCTGCAAGGGTCAACTGACGAAGGTTACATTATATTTCTTTTGGCAATAATTGCTGCTTTAATTTTTAGAGGAGAATTTTGGTACAAAGTATTGAGTTTTTAGTTTTATATTTTGACTGCTCTCAATTGCAATTTCAGGTGAGTTATTTGTACTTGTCTTGTAGCATTGTTGCATTTTATTTGTTGTTTTTTGCCCAATGCGCCATTTTTTTACATCTTTTTGAAACTACATGTCAATGGATTGATTTCTTGCTTGTGGTCTTTTTATACTTTTATGAGCCCATCCCTGCCAATGGTTCCCCTCCTTTTTCGTGTTCAGGATCATTTGACAATGAAGAATCATGAATGTGATCTTGCTCCTTTTTGCGCTCTACTTACTTAAAAGGGGATTTATGTGAAAGACTCTGACAACATATGTTAGCTTATGTTTGTCTAGACAAATGTTTAAATTTTGGCCATTTTTTGAATTTCGCAATATGCTTTCAAATTCTGATCCTTGTCTCCTCTGAGAACTACTCTTCTTCTGCCACCGTCAAGCATCTGATGACGGAGTCATATTTCTATGGGCTTGTATTTACACATCTTTTATACCTAAATTTTCATGTTTCCCTTGCAGCCCTGCAAGGGTATACTTCTATTTGGCCCCCCTGGAACAGGAAAGACCATGCTTGCAAAGGCTGTTGCAACTGAAGCTGGTGCAAACTTCATTAACATTTCCATGTCCAGCATAACCTCAAAGGTTTTTTGATTAAGAGCTTGTTATGACTATTATATAATTTGGGTGATGTTTTTATATGTTCATTTAGCTTGCATAACCCCCTCTTATCTATTGTCTGCACCTTCAGTGGTTTGGTGAGGGTGAGAAATATGTCAAGGCTGTCTTCTCGCTGGCTAGCAAGATTGCTCCTAGTGTTATATTTGTAGATGAAGTAAGCCAATATCCCTTTATATTTCATCTTTCTTCTCCCATTCAATCTTTCACATTCAGTACCAGTTTTGCAAATGCCTTCTATTCTCTTCTTTCAAAGGTTGACAGCATGCTGGGACGAAGGAGAACCCTGGAGAACATGAGGCCATGCGTAAAATGAAAAATGAATTTATGGTGAACTGGGATGGACTGCGAACAAAGGACAAGGAACGTGTTTTAGTACTTGCTGCCACAAACAGGCCTTTCGACCTTGATGAAGCTGTAATTAGGCGGCTGCCACGCAGGTAAAGCAAGACAATCAATCTTCTGTAAATTAAATATTTTACGTTAAGTGTAGATATCGCTGATTTTTGGTGCTTTTTATTGTGTTTTCCATAGATTGATGGTTAACTTGCCAGATGCTGCTAATAGAGCCAAGATCCTTAGAGTGATTCTGGCAAAAGAGGACTTGTCTCCTGATGTAGATCTGGATTCAGTTGCAAGTATGACTGATGGTTATTCTGGAAGTGATCTTAAGGTTAGACTTACAGGCTTGGGTTGTGAATGATTCTTTGGACCTGGGCTATCCATAATATATTTCTATTTTCTCTTTCAGAATTTGTGTGTGACAGCTGCACATCGTCCAATTAGAGAGATTTTGGAAAAGGAGAAAAAGGTATATTTCCTGTCTTTGATATGAGCAGTTACGTTTGATCAATCTTGATGGTGTCTAAATCTACTGGCAATTGTAGATTAGTGAAAATTAAACTAAATGGCATCTGTCATTTGGGTTTCAACTAAACAGTAAGCAACATGAATTGTGATGTGTTAGGCCTATCAAGTTACTCGTCATGGTATGCTTTGATTATCTGTGAGACTAAGCAAGGTGTACTATAGCCATTGTGTTTTTGTCAAAGTTATCCTGTTCTAGATACATTCTTGTTCTCAATGTTGACTCCTGATGTATTAAAAAGATTACCCTTGAGGTTCGGTCTAATTACCAAAAAACCCAGCTATCTTTCAAAATTACAATTACCCCTTGATTTTTGTTTATATTTTACAAATTGCAGCTTTTGAAGGGGGTATTTGTCAAGTAAATACAAACCTCAAAAGGAGTTTGTAATACAATAAGGGGATTTTTGTAATTTTGAAAGATAACTGGACTTTTTGTAATTAAACTGAACCTCCGGGGTAGGTTTTGTAATTTACCCTCAACTTTATTGAGCAAACCATGGCTTACTTGTATGTTACATGATTTGAAGAATATATTGTATGTTGACCCTTTTCGGAGAATTCTATTTCACCTAAATGTCGGAGTCAATGACAGGATCGAGAGGCTGCTCTTGCTGAAGGTAAACCACCACCAGCTTTGAGTGGGAGTGCTGATATTCGCGCACTAAATATGGAAGACTTTAAATTTGCTCACGAGAGGGTGAGTTGAAAACCATAGCAAATGCCTAAGCTACTATCTAATTATCTATCAAATTGTGTGCGCTAAACTTGAATAATTTTACCATTTGACTTAGGTTTGTGCAAGCGTTTCGTCGGAGTCGATAAACATGACCGAACTTCTTCAGTGGAACGAACTTTATGGCGAAGGGGGGCTCCAGAAGAAAGAAATCCCTTAGCTACTTCATGTGAAAGCCGGCGTATGTACAAATTGTTCTTTCTCTTCTTCTAAATTAATTGTAAGTTTCTCCACCTGCTCCTCATGCCAGCTTTCCGTATTGGATGTTGTGCTGTGAAGCCACAGCATTGTACACAAATGGAGTATAGGTTTTTTGCAGTTATACTTTGGTACTCAATATAGTTTTTTCTGAGATGGTGAAAAGGTTAGAATAGCCTCCTAAGTCAAATTAACGGCTGCTCCGCCTTTATTTTGTCTGCCCGTCTCGGTTGTGTCGATTAGGAGATGACAGGATTCAGTTTATCTAAAGTAGGTACAGGGTCTGAGAAGATTTAGTTGATCCTGTGCATATAGTTGTTGCCATTCTTCATTGTTGTTGTTGTTGCTGCTAACAAACAATAAGAAATTCTAATTTATTTCATTTTCTGTGCCGTTAGTATTATTAAATATTAGTCTTCGCCACGTGGCTCCTACCCCACTTCTCTCTCTGTTTATGCGCGAGAATTGATTAGCGGAGGAAAGAAAAACTCTCTTTCAATTTTGAATTGTATTTGGTTTACATATAAAATTTTGATTATTACAAAAGCTGTCCATGAGGTTTAACATAATTACAAAAAAAAAACATTTATCAAAATTACAGATACCCCATTGACATTTGTTTCTAATTTACAAATTGCACCTCAGGATGGGGTTATATGTTTGGTAAAATACAAACCTCAAGGGGGTGCTTGTAACACCATAACGGTGTATTTGTAATTTTGAAAGATAACGAGTTTTTAGTAATTAGGCTAAACCTCATGGATAGTTTTGTAATTATCCCTATAAAATTTGATATTATGAACACTTGAGATTTGAGAAGCTTATAGCTCTTCCCAACATTTTTGTGGGAGCAGCTATAAAAGCCCCTATGCATGTTGGTTAGTGATGAGGGTAGTGATATTGATTATGATGATTTTAGTGATGAGAAAGTGTTAAGATTCTGGTGATTTCTGTTGACTAAGAACAATTGGCTATATTAGTTCTTATGTCTGTCTCTGTATTGCATTGTTATGATCAGTAGTCTTGTTTTTATAAGAGGAGTAATTGGATTGGTAACCAAATCAATCTTGTTGGCGGTTTAATCAGTCGGACCGGTTGAATTGTCGGTTCAAGTGTGCTAATAAAAATTATATTTTTTCTATATTATGTAAAAATGATATTGGTAATATAGTAATTCTCATGTATTAAAAGATAAAAACATATGTAGCAGTATCCAAAATTCAAATATAGGATGTTGTTTATAATGGCTTTTTTCGGTGACTGAACTAAGGACTCAAGGCATTAGGTTATTAGTCAGATTAGAACTTGGACACAGAAAGTAAGTCAATAAATATGCAATTCCGGCGTGAAAGTAATGACATCATTTTCTACACGTGTCATAAATTAAAATATGATATGAAACATAGTAGGAAACAAGAGATGCCGTATGCTAGGGTGTTTATTTTTCGAATCAATTTGAAATTCGTGTCGGCTAGAATTCGAATCACAATTTCGAATTGAATAATGAATTGGGGAATTTTTTGATTTTTTATTTGAAAATCTTATTTCGAGTTAGAATTTGAGGAAAGTCGAATTGAATATTGGTATTTCTATTCGAATTCGTGTATTAAATCAAACTCCATTATAATTTGATATATGTCTATTAGTATTTCGTGGCATAATTGCTGCACAGAAAGTCGGATTTATGATTTAGTCTCATTCATAAAAGGATGAATCCTATTCTTGAAGGTTCCAACTGCCCCATCCTTAGAGCTTTTTGGAGGAGGTAAATAGCGGGATATGTCTCAACGAGTCGGGGTTTTTTCTTTAGGCGAGTCGCTATATAAGAAATTCTTCTACAACTTGTTACAGGGATTCGAACCTCCACGCGTTGCGGATGCTAACGAAACAAACATCACATCACTTAGGTTCTTTGCATTGTTGAGCTTTGCTCGACATCACATCACTTAGGCTCTTCGCATTATTGAGTTTTGCTCGGGGTGATTTAATATCATTCATGTTTGTGGCATTGGAAGTAGTTCCATTAACTCTTTCTGTTGACCACCGAAAAAAATATTCAAAATTTGAAATAACTAAGTGATTAATACATCAGTTTGAAAATAATTACAGTCCAAATTAACATATATCGGGCAACTAAAATATAATTACAATATATATATATATATATATATATATATATATTTCAGTTTGCACTCTTAACTTCCCTTTTAAATAGTCCTCATCACCATTCAAAATCACAAGATATCTTTGCTATTCAACGTAAATGGTATATACAAATTAGCATTATAACTCCATTGTTTACAATGGTTAAAGACCTTAACCCGACGAAGATGTTTTGGGCACTGAGCCCGGTTCGTGCACACACAATACCTGCATACAAAAATAGTTAGTGTTTTTAGTCTGAAATGTGTATTTCATGAAATAGAGGTATTTTTATTTGGCTTTCTAGTTATGTTATGTGCAATTCTTCCCCCGCACCCTTTAATGTTATGTTTTTAGACCAGTACCAATTGATTTTTAATTCGGTAGCTTATGCCTATTTGTCTGGTTTAATTATAATATTTTCGGATGAAATTGGGCAGGAATCAAGTTAGAAGAGATCTCTTATAGACCAGTTCTCATTCACTGCAAAGGACAATCATGTGAAGCTTGATGTGAATTAAGAAAAACCATGAATTGTTTTTTTTTGTTTTGTTGGAATGATACTTTGAATGTTCTATGCTGCTGTTACATTCTCGAACAATTATGTCTCATTTTATTTTTCCAGTTCATTTGTGATTCGATTATGGACAAGGGTGTGGTAGGTACGTAATTGTGACACTCGGTGGCGTAACCAAAGATGCTCGATCTGTCCCTAAGCCAGCTATATTTTCCCTTAGAAAAAAATATTTTTATTTATTTAATTTTCTCCTTATAAAAAAACAGGATACAAAAGAATTGAACTACGCTAGGGACCGAGGAAGCCCCTAAATCCGACCCTGGTGGCCTATTTACAATTTCTGAGAACCATGATAATATAATGTAATTCAATAAATTAAACCAATTCACAAGTAAAATATCTCCAAGAAAAAAAGATGAAGGCCATCCTAATTGCTTCATATCTTCTGGTTAATATTTTGTGTTTACAAATTTTTGCGTGGTGCATTGAAATTAAAGGGTCGTATGGTTTTCATTCCAATGAAAAAGTCATTTTTCGTCCCATTAAGATAGTTTGTCAACTTTTTATTGGAATGTGTGCAAAAGTGAAATAATATTTGGTTTAGAAAAAAATTATATGGTGAAAATTTGAGAATATGTTTGGTTTAATATCTTTTGTTGAATTTTTTTCATTGAAAAATGTGATAAGATGATAATTTATATATATGTTGTGTAAATAGTGAGACCCACTTAAGTAGTGTTGGTGAAAAGTAATATTATACAATTAGATAAAATTATTAGTGGTGGGACCACTTTGAGATTTTTAATTTGGCATTATAATTTATGTTTATGTGAATGGTAGTGTGAGTTCCACTTATGTAATATAATGTTAAAATTGAGTAGTGATGGTTGTATTGAGCCTCATTGAACAATATATGGTTGAAAGTTGTGCATGTAAGTGTGAAAATTGATAATATATGTTTGAGAATGGAAAATGAGAAGTAGATACTGGAATATTACCAATGTGATTGTGTAAAATAATAAATGCAAAAAAACTCCAATAGGATGAAAACCATACAAGACCTAAGTTTTGGATTGAAGTATTGGTAACAAATTTTAAATCTTGGGAATTCGGTTAATTCGATTTTCAACAATTTGGTTAACGGTTAGCTAAATTAACCGAATGAACACTCCTACAACTAGACACATCCCGCAATTTAACGTGGTAGTAGCAATGAGGTGCGTTCTTCATTCATTCGTAGCTCTTCCGCCACCTCAATACATAATTGATATATAGAATTACAACTTACAAACGATGGTTGATGTGACATTTTTATAAAAAAATTATTTAAATGTGGATTATTTTTTGAAAGTGGAAAAATATTACAAATTTTCTTGTAAAAAACAGTTACAACCAAATAAAATATTGATTTTTCTTCTATAAATAAAAAATCTCTCAAATTTATCCACAAACAATCACAACCAAAATCCTTTCTTGTCTTCTTAATTTGTTCCTTAAATAATTAATCCATATGCCTCTCCAATTAAAATGGGTTTGAAAAGTGGAAAACCTAACTGGCTGGCACGTGCCAACAAGATTTTCTGTACACAAAATCTCCTACTCCAATATGATTAAAGAAGAGTGATCCAAAGTTCTAAGAAAATAAAAAATAGAAAAAGAAAAAAATCAGAGAAATTTCTAATAATGATGGGCTTTGAGGCTCTCCCACGTGCCAATCTGGGCTTTATGTGGTGAAAAGTATTGATAGCTTTTTAACATTATAGGCAAGAGAGCCGACAGGCTTAGGCCCACCATTTCATAAAAGCTTAAAGAAATGGCCTATAAAATAAAGGCCCCAAACCAAAGCACAAAAAGTGCACGTGGGCTTGTAATTATTGATCTCTCCTTTCGCCATTTAAATATAATACATATGGAGGAAATCTTCAAGTCAATTAATTAAAATTAAACACCATGTGCTTTGGAAAACAACAAGTGACTTTATAGGAAGTTAGGTTTTATTTGTACAATTTTTATTTCTTATTATTATTTTGGATGACACTAATACATAGGTACAAAAGATAAGTAAAGAGAGTGGTTGACTTTGATATTAATTTTTTCTTTTTTTCTCGACCCAAAGTATTCCCACGTCAGCTGGGGGTATATATTCCATACTTTCTTCAACTATCGGACATCCGTTATTCCTAGGAATGATCCTAATCTCTGGGGGAGGCGGAGCAAACCCAACCCTAAAACTCCACTTTAGTCAGGAATTGAACCTGAGACTTCAGGATTGCAATTGCAACCCCTCCCTCACCCATCCCAAACTTTGATACTAATTGAAGATACTCAATATATCTAATCATATTCAAAAGTATTTTTGTGATACTTATGGTATTCTTCTATTTGAATCATATAGATCCATATCAAAAAAGCAATTCATATTCTTATTTCTATTGTGTTTTATTCGGTGTTTTAATTTATTTGATGAATGCTACGTGTATAATAATAATACCATCTTATACACATGACAATGCACCTGAATCCTGATACACATGAAGTATTAAATGAAATAGCATGGGAAATAAGATATCGTATGATTTGAAAATGGTTGACAATAAATTCTTTATTGTTATTATTATTTTATAACCCATTTCTAAGCTTATTATGTCTGGGTAGCAACTCCACCCTTCGCTTAATTCCAAGTAAAACAACGGGATGTGGCTGCCCGACTATACCTAGGGTAGCAACTCCAACCCTAGCTTCATTTCTGTTACCAAGTTAAATGGATTAATTGATTGTCACCAAGGTCTTACCTAGAGGAAATATGAATGTTTCCCTCATGATTGAAACCCATATTGATGACTTTCATTGAGATTTTCGTCCAACTCTTTTGTCAGTTCAACTATGACTTTGAGAGACAATTATTTAAAAGGATGAATCCCATCCCCGAGGTCCTCCACCGCTCTTTGCCCTGCAGCTTTGTGGAGGAGGTGAATCGCGAGATGTGCCTCAACAAGTTAGGGTCCTGAGTCGCCAGGTGATCGAGTCACCACACAAGAAATCTTCTTCTACCCTGTTATCGGGATTCAAACCCCACGTTGTGGGTGCCAGGCCAAGTAGACAACACGTCACCCAAATCCTTTACCAATTGAGTTATGCCCCGGGCGAGAGACAATTATTTGTCCATATATTTAGAGGTGTTTTAGAAGTGCCTATTAAAAGCTAATCATTAATTAATTGCTCGAAATATAACCATTGGGTTCATTAGTTAATCAATGATTTTGAGTCTTTGAACATTTTTGTCGTTTAATTTCTCATTACCATGTGATAATTAACCAAAAAAGTATCATATGTTACAAGTTACAACTTTCTTTCTTTAAAAACTCAATCGCCAATGCAACAAATGTACTAATATATGTTTTTCCTCCAACTTATATATAATAAGTTCACATGAGAATATTCCTAAATGGACAATGCAAATTTTTTTATCCCACGCATGCCCCTTTATTGCGATTATTCAAAGGGGATATTATTTTAAATTCATAGAGAATTTCTTGTTTTTTTTTAAATATTTAATTCATCATCTCATGTTTAATCTCGTTGTCTCTTTCAAGTTCAACAAGCAAATTGGAAGTAAAGTAACCAAATCCAAATTGCATAGCAAGTCAAATTGCAAATAATTAAATTCGTAACTATATAAATTCTATTTACATATCATTTACCAAGAGGAAAAAGTTGATTTCTAGTGGCAAAAGATCACCACTTTCTAGCATGATGAATTCTAAAGTTGGTGAAATGACAAGGTACAATCAAAATTCACAAAAAAAAAAAATCTAATCAAAGGATCCATTCATGGGATCATGCAATTAGATGTTCAAAAATTCATGCTACTCATTATGATGCTAACATATTGTTTTGGTCCCAGTTCCTTTTGCATGGTTGAAAGTGGGCATTTTTGTATTCTTCATTTTTTGTTTCATCTAATATTATTCGATGTATTAAATAAATATATCATGTGTATAAAATATTATTATATATTATTATTACTCCATATGTATATGGCAAAATGTATTGAAACATGATCAAATGGAGAAGGGAATGAAATAGAAAATTCCTATTGATATTTTGGGGCTAAATGTAATTTTAGTCGTGTAACATAAGGGGTAGCGAATTAAATTGGCCCTGTAAAAATCATATTTTGTGAAAGAAAACTTGCAATACAAAAAGAATTGCAAATTGAGACGCTGCTCAGCGAAAATTGACTATTTTTTCGAAAAATGTCATGTGACCGCACGTGTACCCCAATTTATTTCAGTTCATTTTGCAATTTCCGGTGGAGATCAAATGACTCAATCCTCGAGTCTTTCTTAGAAATTCATGAGTTTCTCACAAACTGTGAATTTACTGGACCAAATTTTGTGCCAACTATAGTCACGAGACTAAAATTGCAACTTAGACACTATTTCTAAGCATTTTCTCGGATGCTCTATTTTAATCGGTTTTTCATCTTCTGCTATAACATCATATATCACCACATACACGTCAAGTATATATAAAATAATATTATTAATGTACATGTAGCATATATCGATAATATTACAATAAAAAAATATCGATTATAATAGAACATCATACCTAATTTGTGAGAGTTAACCCTATCTATGAAAATGCTTATATATGGGCCTCATTTTCTTCTAACCCTAACTTCTACACCACATATATACTTTAGTACTTTTTCATCATGTCACATTATTCTTCCATGGAAGAAGACCATCAAGAAATGCACCTACTCCCTTTCACACCACCTCCACAATTTCCTTCCTCATCACATCCACCACCCTGGCCGTAAATCGTCGGCCCGATTCGCCCGTCCATCGATCATTTCGACGTCGGCCCATCACTAGACCTCCAGCTCTCCATAAGTGTCACACCACTCGATCATGATCATGTCCAAATAGACTCGGATGTGTCGACGCCCTAAAATGGGAGGCGGCGAGCAAATTCGGCGGCGGCGATGGAGAAAGCGTGCGCGGAGCGCGTGATGGAGATGACGAGGAAGGAGATGGAGCTGGCGCAGTCGGAATTTGTTCGGGCCCACGCCCTATGGGAGAGGGCCCGAGAGGAAGTGGAGAGGGCCGAGAGAATGAAAGAGAGAGCTACTCGAATTTCGAGGAATTCGATGTGCATGGAGATAACTTGCTTGTCATGTATGCAAAAATTTAGACCTTAAAAATCAATTCATTTTCGAGTTTAATGTAGTGAAGGGTGGTTAATTTATTTTGGATTTCCTATTTCCGATGGTATTTTATCTGGTGTTTCGGTACACCAGGTCAATGCCACGCGTCTATAATAGTAATATCGTCTTAATTGCACATGTGACATTCATCCAGTGAATTAAAACACTAGATGAAACATATTAGGGAATAGGAGATTTAATATGGGGCTAATTGCAAAAAAGCGCCTGTTTTTTTTTGGGGGCTCTGAAATATGTATTTATTTTTGTTCACAATAATCTTTTTATTTTTTTATTTTCATGGAATGATAGAACATGAATGTGTGAAAAGGGTGTTGCGTATTTTACTGGCTGAATATACGTATGTACTATTACAGCATGCAGAATTACTGTATTTCTTGAAGCCATTATATTTGATCAATTGGTATTTTTTTTTCCTTTTACTGTTTTTTCTCTTCTTGGAGAATGAAATGTGAAATTTCAGGGTCATAAGATGAAATGAATTAGTGCTGATCTTGTTCGTAATAAGTAATTAACAATTTGCAAGTCCTTTAATTCAACACTACTAATTTATTAACAGGATTGTAACACCTATAAATTAACTATTTGATGTTACATGACATCAATGAAGAACTTTCTGGTTAAGATTTTTGTGTTGCAAATCAGAAATTAATTAGAATTAATTACGAATGAGGATTCGAGTTTATATTGGCCAAAGGGTTGAGCACAAGAATTGAGTTCTAATCCCATTAATTGTTCTTAATTAATAGCTCGGTGGTGAAGCAGTCGGCTGTTAACAAGGACAGAGAGAGGAGGGCCAACCTACCCCATTTTTTAAGGAAAAAATTTACTAAGAATTTTTTAAGAAAAATATTTTATTTATAATTTATGTTATTTTTTAAGATTTTAGATTTGGCTCACATCTGACATTACTTTCGTGTATCGACCATTCCAATATTTTTCCTGGCTATGTCATTGGCTGTTAACTAAATATTGGTTAAATTGTAGCACATTTTTTTGTCACACGATTTCGATCAGAAAATTCACATATATAGTTAATACACCAATATCTCAATTCTCTCAAGTCATGTGCGGCACTAAAGCGTCACGCGACATTGTGCAAGTGTTAGATCATGTTGCACATGCCACACGCATTACATCTAATTAGGTCAAATTGCACCACCAATATGGCAAGTGGTAATATGCCAAATTGGTCATTTACGTTTTATAAAAACAAAAAATAATCATATTTTCAAAACATATTGTTTTAGTTATAATTCGACTAAAAATTGACGGTCATACTCTTCTTGTATTCTTTCGTAAGATGCTTGGCCATTTTTCAAAAAATCGATATGGTATATTTCTCGCTTGAGAAATGATAAGGGCAAAGTGAATAATTGAACTAAAAATTACTAAAAACATATTTTTGCCAAGAAAATAAGGCAAAATTTGACAATTGAACGCAAAAGATGCTAAAAATATTTTTGAAAAACATGGCTAATAACATATTTGTTACGGACAAATGACAAAAAAATCCGACAGACTCATGTGACATATATGCAAACACTAGAGCACATTCTTATGTAATTTCTAAGCAGTAAAATTGCTCAAAGTTAAGCAAGTATTAAAAGAAAAATGATTGATTTTTTTAGAAAAAATCTAAGATGTACCCCTTAGCTAGAGTAGGGCATGGAAAATAGTATGAAAGTGGAATGCACAATTGATGATGAATAGTGAAATATTGCTGAAATTGATAATGAAATCTGGGTGATAGCTACAGGCCCAAACTTTCACATGATCAATAGTCAAGTTTTAGAAGAAGCTTTATATGAAGGTTAGAAGAAAAGAGGCAAATGAATCAGAACAAAAAGTAAAATCAATTCAATTAACAAGAAGACAGCAAATGTACTCAGCTTTTTTTAACTTTTATTTCACCCAAAAACCAAACACCCACTATCCATGTCTGGGATACAACACAAAAAGAAGAAACATTTTTGGATAAGATGAAGTCTTGCCAAAAGCATCACTACAAAACTGTGTCCACCAGCAGATTAACCCATTTGACATGTTTCAACAGTTCAATTTTGTTTGAATATGTTGGCTAGCTTGTTTCATCAATTTTCTTGCAAATTTTCCAAATTTTCATTATAGGGTTAATGTATCTACGGTAAAAGGTCATGTCAAGGGCTGCAATCGAATCGAACGAGTTTTGAGAGTTTGAGTTTGACTCGTTTATTATTGAGGCGAGCTCGAGCTTAATTTATTGAATATATTGATGGTTCAAGATCATTTTCGAATTTAATCGAGTCTAAACGAGCTTATGAGATACCAAATATAAATTAAATTATTCTTCAATTTATTATAAAAATAAAGTTATATATTTCTAGAATGCATAATATATCTACTAAAATCTATACTTTTATTCAAACAAATAAGTTTATTTTAAATATTTCTATATTTATCATAAGTAAACGTATAAAAATTAAAATTAAAGTCAAATTAAGAGTTTAAATTATATGAGCTATCTAACTCTAGCTTACTATCGAGCTGCTCATGAGCTAACGAGTTTGAATATCGTTAGATTTGAGTTTGATTTATTTATTTTAATGAGCTTTTATCGAATTGATCTCCGAATAACTCAAAGACGCCTTGGTTCATTTGCATAACTAGTCACGCTCACGCCCTTAAAAACAATTAACTCTCCACATATATAATATAATATTAGGGCTTCAAACTCGTTGAAAGTTGACGGAAGATCTAAACACCAAATAACTCTAATGCACGAAAATCATTATCTTTTAAGAGATGTTTTTCCCATTCCGAAATCACACCAAATTTTAGAAAATCCCTCTCGGGATACAATAGAGTAATTTAATTTTGACTATTTTAATTACAAAACTATCATTGTTGACGTATTATCGTTTTATCATCTTATGTTATCTAAACACTTCAACAACTTAATTTTAGAATAAGATATAATATATTATACGCTCTAAAAAATCTTATAGATTTAGGAGTTTATAATTTGTTTTTAAAAAATAAATTTAGTCAAACCCCTCTTATTTTGAATTGTTAGATTGAGAAAAATCAAACTTCAACTAGGGCTCCAAACAAGTGGGACTTTAGTTAATTGGGATTCACATTTCTTAATTAGTCTTGCGAGTTGCCCAACGTACTCACTCTCAGTTATATAATTAAATTTGGATAATTAGAATTTTCCAAACAATACTCCCTCTTATTCTAAATAATTAATGTCTTTCTAAGAAAAACGACATATTAAGAAATGTATTTACATACCGATCAATTGAAGGGTCCAATTCTTCTAAAAATGCAGTGTGCGAAATAAAAGTGATGCCAACACTTTGCAAAACACAAATGAAAGACTTAATTAAAAATATAATTTCACAAAGTATGAAATAAAGACAGAATCAAATACAAGACACAAGAGATTTAAAATTTTGTACAAGTATAAAATACTTGTACGGTGTTCATTAGAACAAAAATTATCCAAAAGGTAATGTTGTTTACAAAATACAAAAATACAAAGAAAATAAGGAAACTAGAAGAACAACTCCCCTTGTGTCTCCGAAAGCAACAACACTCCTTTACAAATGTGAGAATACATCTAGTGCACTCCAATCACTCAATATACACCGAAACTATCTCACATAAACACTCAAAACTCGAGTTCTAAAAATGATGCCAACAATGTTGCCAACATTCCCCGTATCACCGAGCTTCCGCACTTTTCTACAGTGTGAAAAAGCTGGAAGATGAACTCTCAAATCTCCTAAAATCAGTACCCGCGAAATTTGATGGTTTCGATCCTTAAATAGCTATCTTCTTGAATAACTTCCTCGCAAGAAAGTAGGAGAAAAACTTCCCCTGCAAGTTTTAAGGAAAAAACCACCCACTACAATAAACTTCCAAGGAGTTAGTAGAGTTAGAAAACCGAATATAAACTTCTAACTTAACTACCTGGAAAAAACTGAAATATTAACTCGTCAAAAGAGAATCGAAATCGGAAGAAAAATTCGAAAGAAGAAAAAGATAATGTTTGAGAAAATTCAAACATTAACAATACCCAATATACCCTTAATTGATAATAAACGTTGCTCTGAAAGAAAACAAAAATTTAGGCATTATTGTTAATAAGTATAAGAGTAATTTGGGAAAAATCTTTTCTCATTAATTAATATTGAAAACATCAAAAGGACATTGTTTTTGAAAAACTTTCTAGTTGTCAAAAAGACACTTATCATGTGAACAGGAGGGAATATATTATGAGTGGGTCTCTTGTGAGACCGTCTCATGATCTAAATCCGTGAGACGGAGCTCCAACACCCAAACCCTAAATCTAAACTCAATCCCTATCTGTCTGTCTACGCATCTCTCTATCTGTCTGTAGATGTTTTGGTTGATAGTAAATACAATTACTCCACGTCTACACACAATGTATTAAATCCCCAAATTCAACTGTATGTTAATATTACTCTCTTCTGTCCGTCAATGGAGCCAGAAGTATTTTCTTTTAGCAAAATCTTCATAGGAATTGGGCTCTGGTTCCTCCACTTCTGGAGTCGCCATTAAGTGTGCGAAAATGAGACTACTTTGTGGGTTTACTGTACACACAGTTCAATATATATGTGGAGTCTAGTTAATTTGGTTTGCTCGAGAAAAGAAAATTAAGAGAACGATGATAGTGACATTGTATCAATTATTACGTCATAGTCCATGAAATCAACATCCATCTTCAATGTGTTGGTTAATTTGCATTTCCAATTTTTTTTTGTGGAATATTAATTTTACATTGAAACTAAAATGTGAAAATGGTGCTTGTTAGGATAATTGTTGTTGAAATTTAATGAGTGATATATTTTCAAGTGATAGGAATAAATGTATTTTTAAAAACATTGTTACTTTGAAAGCACCACTGAGAAGTACTAAATGTTGAAATGAAAATTATTACACATTTAAATTAAGTGTATTACATGTTGAACATAAAAATATTATACATTCTAAGAAATACTTTTACAATAAAAAGTAATACTTTACGAGTAAAACAAAATACTTTTCAAGTAAACCTTAATACTTCCAAAGGGATTAGTAAGTAATAATTTTTAAGTAAAAGTCATACTTTTTAAACTAAAAGTATCAATTTTCAAATAAAAGGTATTAGTTTTAAAGGAAATAGTATAGAATTTTAAAAGACGTAGTAATTAATACTTTTACAATAAAAAGTAATACTTTTCGAGTAAAAAGTGATACTTTTTGACTTTATATTAGCACTTCTAAAGGGATTAGTAAGTAAATTTTTTAAGTAAAAGTATTAATTTTAAAATAAAAAGTATTAGTTTTAAAAGAAATAGTATATAATTTTGAATGACGTATTAATTAATACTTTTACAATAAAAAATAATACATCTCGAGTAAAAAGTGATACTTTTCGACTTTATATTAGCACTTCCAGAGAGATTAGTAAGTAAATTTTTTTTTGAGTAAAAATATTAATTTTAAAATAAAAGTATCATTTTAAAAGAAATAGTATATAATTTTAAAAGACGTAGTAATTAATACTTTTATAATAAAAAATAATACTTTTCGAGTAAAATGTGATACTTTTCAACTTTATATTAACACTTCTAAAGGATTAGTAAGTAAAAAAATTTAAGCAAAAGTATTAATTTTAAAAATGAAAAGTAATAGTTTTAAGGTAATAATATAATTTTAAAAGATGCAAAAAGAAGTAATACTTTTACAATAAAAAGTAATATTTTTCAATAAAAATGATACTTTTCAAGTAAAAAGTATTAAGTTTTAAAGGAAATGATATATAATTTTAAAAGACAAGAAAATAGTAAATAACTTTTTAAAATTTTAATTTGTATATAGATGTTCATGATAAGTATCTTAGTTAATTTATTTGGAAAAATAATAATGTGATACTTAGATTTCATAAGTCTTAGTCTACAAAATATAATAAAAATAAAGTCGATAGGAATAAAAATTCATCATGTTAGCTTTCGTAGAACTAATCGGTTCTATTTTTTTTGAGAGGAAAAAATCATTTATATTAAAGCAAGAAGGCGGGGAGGGTTTCTCCCTGCTCAACAATTTCCGTTACAAAATTCGGGATATTTCCCACGATCGACCCAAAAGTAGGCAAACCGAAAGCATGCTAAGTGGTGAGCCACAAAATTTCCCGTTCGCTTCACACAACTAGGGAAACAAAGTGTCGAAGTAAAGGAAAAGATCTAAAATATCGAAATGGTGCCACCAAGATATGAGAAATCACGATCCATCTTTTTGAGCTTGAAAAATATCGTAGTGTTGTCCGTCTCCGGTTACTTTCGCGCATCCAAGTTCTTTAGCTAATTGAAGTCCGTCTAAAGTCTACGCGAGAGCTTCCGCTACGCCTACTTCCAATTCTTCCTAGGTCTTAATCGGTATATGGCATTCAAACATATTCCCCCAAGATCCCTTAAGATTGCACCAGTTCCCGTCCCCACAATTTTTTCGAATCGACGTATCACAATTTATCTTGACAAAACCATCCATTGGCGGTAGCCATTTTTCCGAAACTTCTTTTTCGAACCAGTGGAACTTGCCCCAACCATGCATCTTGTTTTATATTCCATTAATCGATGCCAAGCTAAGTCCAAGCATGTTTTGTGATCAATTTGCTGGTTCTCGATACACTAATTTATTGCGTGCGTGCCATGCAATCCATAAGGTCATGGCAAACAAGTCATGAAAGTCTTGTTCCTTGGTTTCCATAATCATGTTAATCCAGTCTGCGATCGTTCCCCTCTCCATCGTCACGTCGGAGTCTAAGCGAAGTGGTGAGGCCGCCTGACGAATGAGGCCCAATGACACCGGAGTGCATGTTCGGGTGTTTCGATAGTGGTACCACATCGACGGCATTCCGGTTAAGGGTAATTTTTTCCTCACCGATTTCGAATATGTTGGAAGGGCTCCTGGATGCATCTCCAAACAAAAATCTGCACCTTTGGGGGATCCTTAGATGCCATAACCAAGTCCGTTTTATTACGATCGCCCGACGTGAGACGGAGCGCCTTCTTCCCAACTCCTAAAAGCCTTTGAAACCTGATATCCCGATTTCACCGTGTAGGCTCCGTTTTTCGTAAAGTGCCAAACCACTCGATCCTGGCGATCCGTTAAATCGAATCGGGATGGTCGTTATAGCCTTCACATCCTCCTCGGTCAAAGTTCTCAAGAAGTAGCTCACGGTTCCATGTCCTATTATCCCAATCAATGAGTTCTCCGCAACCGTCATCCCCCGACCGACTAAGCCGTGGGTTTTCACGAGACGAAAGTGAGGGCAATCGGGTGGCCACGGTCCTCCCATACTCGGACCTTGGTGCCGTTACCGATGTTCCAGCGGTATCCTTTCAACACAATTTTTCTGCCCGCTACTACACTTCTCCAAGCATAAGATGGATTATAGCCAATAGAAGCGTTTAGAAAAGATGTATTCGGATAGTACCTTGCCTTAAGTGATTTCGCCAAGACGAGTTTTAGATTCGCATAAGGCGCCAACATTGTTTAGCAAGCATAGCTTCATTGAAACATTTCATATCCCGGAAACCTAAGCCCCCATCAGATTTAGCCCGACACATTTTATTCCAACTACACCAATGAATTCGGTGCTCGTCTTGTTTTTGTCCCCACCAAAAATTACTGACCAAGGAATTAATTGCATCGCACGTAGTAGAGGGTAGTAGAAAACATCCCATGACATAAGTAGGAATTGCTTGAGCGATAGATTTAACAAGGATTGTTTTTCCGGCTACTGACAGAAGGCGCTCCTTCCAATTCTTTAATTTCTTTCTCACTCTGTCGATCACCCCGTTAAAAATATCCTTCTTCGATCGCCCGACCTCGGTAGGGAGTCCTAGATAGAGTGCATGCTTATCAACCAAAGTCACCCCTATGTGGCCGGCCAACTGGTTTCTTTTGGATATGTCCACCCCTTTACTAAATGAAATTTCAGATTTTTCCATACTTATCCGCTGTCCCGATGCTGCTTCGTACCATCTTATGATTTCTCTGGTTTTTTCTATTTCCACTCGCCGCTCTTCCAAAATGATACATCATCAATAAAAAAGGTGCGAGATCACCGGGGCACGCGACAAATTCGGGTGCCGTGGAGGTGCCATTAATCTCCGCTTTCCGATTAACGCCGAAAAGCTTCGCACAAAAAAGAAACAAATACGGAGAGAGCGGGTCTCCTTGCCGGAGCCACGAGAGGGTAAAAATATCACCCCGCTTTGTCCATTAATAAGAATAGAAAATGAGACAGATTCCACACATCGCATAATAAGATTGACAAAACTATCATCAATGCCAAGTTTCAGCATAACGCTTTTCAAAAATCTCCACTCGACACGGTCGTAAGCTTTACTCATATCTAGTTTAAGCGCAAATGAGCCTTTTTGTTCTTCTTTGCCTTATTATGTTTCATAAGCGTGAAAAATTTCAAAGGCAAGCAAAGCATTATCGTAAATGAGTCTACCAGGGGACAAAAGCCGATTGAGTTTGGTCTATAAGGGGAAGGAGAGTCGATTTCACTTATTAGCAATGGTTTTAGTAATAATTTTAGAAATCACATTACATAAGGTGATGGGCCTAAAGTCATGACGAGGTCCGATTCTTTTTTCTTTGGGATAAGAACAATTAACGTGTGGTTAATATCTTTAGGACTAGAATTACCGTTAAGAACATCAAGAATAACAGGAAGAATATCAGTGTGAATAAGAGGCCAAAATTTTTGATAAAAGACAGTGGCATACCATCGTGACCCGGAGATTTTGTGGGGTGCATTTGTGAAAGAAAAGCGACTCTCACCTCGTCTGTGTAAAGGGCCTTGCAAGAGTTTCATTCATTTCCTTGTCATTTTTGTTTCAATTGCGTCGATGGCCTTGTCCATGTCCAGGTTTGTTTTTACAGAGAATAGATTCTCGTAGTAGTCGAGAAAGGTGCTAGCAATAGTGTTGTCATCTTGACCCAAGTGTCGTCCACCTTTTTAACTCGGAGGATGCGATTACGGGAGTGTCTACTCGATGCCGTTTTATGGAAGAAGGTTGTATTTTTGTCGCCGTCTTTAATCCAAAATTCGCACGCTCTTTGGTGCCACATTTTTTCTTGCTTCTTGTGGAGGGTAGTCGGTGGGTTTTCCATTCTTTTCCTCTCATCAAGTTTTTGAGAGATAGAGGATAAATCGAATTTTTCCTCAGTAAGAACTCCTCGCATCGCCTTATTTGTTGCTCCACATTTCCAAAGTGATTTTTTCCCATATCGAAGTTCTTCTCCGCATTTTTGAATTTTTCGTTGAACATCGCAATAGTCCTCGCGATATTGTACTTATCCCATGCCTTGCGAACCACCGATTTACTGGTTTCGTCCATGAGCCACATAGTTTCAAACCGAAATATTTTCCGTTTTCTACGTTTACGACCATTAGCCTCTCTAATGATCTTACGCCACTAATAAGAATTGGGGTGTGGTCGGAGGCCACTCGTGGCAAGTGTTGGACATGATAGTGAGGAATAACGTCGCCCATTCAAGTTTCCGAAACATCGATCGAGCCTTTCCGAATATTGTCGGCGCCGGTTGGCCATTTGTCCAGGTATACATGAATCCGTGATAACCCAAATCATCAAGTTTCGCTTGTTGGAGTGCCTTGTTGAAGCGCTCCATATGTGGTTCCTCCTTAGGTCGCCCCCCTATTTTTTCGAATCCAAAAAGAATTTCGTTAAAGTCTCCAGTGCACATCCATGGGTCGTTGTTAGAGTGCGCTAGTTCCGTAATAAGCTTCCAAGTCAGCGTTTTATACGAGTCCTCCGGCCACCCATATATTCCCGTAAATCTCCAGAAGTTTGTCCCTTCCTTGATCGTCCCGTCTATATGGTGCTCCGACTTGGCCGAAGTGAGAAAGAGATATTATTTTTCCACATGAGACACAGGCCGCCTCGTCTCCCGCCATGCGATCTATCACAGTCCACCACATGTACACCTTCAAAACCCAAATTTCTGATAATATCTGTTATTTCGTCATTACACAATTTTGTTTCCATCAAGAAAACAAGAGAGGGATCTTGAGAAATGATTAAACGTTTAAGCGCACTAACTGTCGGTTGGTTCCCAAGCCCCGACAGTTCCAACTGAGGCAACTCATTGTTCCCTCTCCCGTCGCTGCTCCGTGTGCCTCCGCCGATATATCAAAATTGCATGGAGCCTCAAAGATACCAAAGGATTTAGGCTTTTTAGGGAGGGTGTTTTGTTGGGTTATTTCATGATCAGGGCTAGGGGTTAGATCTCTTTTGAGACCTTTGGTAAGAGTAGGGTTCGTGGTTTTGTTGGTGTTAGAAGAGAGTTTTTGGTTTGTAGGGTTTTGGCTTCTACGTCGGATGCGGGTAGGTTTCTGGGGTAGGTTGGACTGATCCGTGGGTGGGCTAGGGGTCACACTAATATACGTGTAGGTTGCTTGGTTTATAGGGTCAGTCTGGAGTGGTGGTGCGCTGATGGGTGTGGGTGATAGTATGGACTTTGTGTCAGCAACAAGAAAGGGTTTTGATTGGTGGATGGAATGATGTTGGGTTATTTGCATGGGAGTATTATGGAGGAGGGTTTGCATGGGGTGGGGCACGATGATTGGTGGGTGGATGTATGTGATTGGTGGTTGGGGGGTATGTAGTGAGTTTTGCATGGAAGAGTTACGGAGGGGGTTTTGCATGGGTGTGGGGTACATGCACTGAGAGAATAATTGTGCATTATTATTGGACTCGGGAGAAGCTGGTTCGTGGGGGGGCTCTGGTGTGTGTGTTATTGGGGAGATTGAAAGGGAGGTGAGGGCACCATTGAGGATAGGGTCAGTAGTTATAGAGTTTGTTGTTGGGTTTGTGGCGTTGACCGAGATAGGGGGTTTGGGGGATTCAGTCGGGTAGTTTGGGCTATTTTGGGACGAGTTGGGGACATATTTGTGGTTTAGGATGTCAGTTGAGTCCAGGTTTAGTTGACGGTTGGCGGGGCTAGGAGGCTGCGATGTATGAAGTTTCTGGCTAGCTTGGCGTTTTAATGGGGATGCTTTTATCCACGGTCCGTATCTCATGTTCGACGACTCTTGACATTCATTCTTGTCAAATTCATCACAGTTCTTTAGAAAGTGGCCAATCAATCCGCAGCAAAAGCAATATGTGGGGAGTGACTCGTATTTCAGCGGAAGGACGCAAATTTTTCCTTTGAGCTTGACTGTAATAGCTCTCACCAATGGTTTGGTAATGTCTATGGACACCTTAAATCTTAGGAATTTTCCAAATAAACCTTCAGTAGATTGATCCAGTAATTCCAATCGGCCTATTTGGCTTGCCAATAGGGTTGCATACGTGGAGTTCATACACACTGCTGGAATATCGTATATCCGAATCCAAAAGGCCGCCTGTGATACCGTTACCTCGGATGGTTGCTCATCATCTCCAAGCTCCCTTATCGCAAACAAACCCCCCTCGTAGTGCCACGGCTGGTTCATAAGCACCCAATCCCTGTCCGCTTTGTCTTCGAAGCGGAACACAACTAGTCCGCGTCCCCATTCTCGACCCGTAACCTCTTTTTTTGATCGCCATGCCTTCTTCATAACTTCAATAAGGTAGAAAGGTTTCCAGTTTTTATCTGTAAACATTTTTCCAACCAAACAAAAGCCTTTTCGAGATGGGTTGGGGTCCGTAGCTTGGATCAAGTTATCTAGATCGATTATTGATCCTTCTTTGTCAGTAGGGTTCTCGACACTACCAGAATTCATTCTGTTGCACAAACACCTCTGGATATGGTCCGGTTCCACGAACACACCTGCAAGAGAGAGACAAGAGGAAAAAAGATAAAAAAAACCCTAGCAAGGCTACCTCGACTCAGACGCGCGGCTGAGCTGACAAGAAACGAGAGGATGAAACAGAAAGAAGAGAGAGACTACGATGTGAAGAAAAGAAAGAAAGTAGACAACGGACGGACAGAGAAAGACAAAAAGGACAAAGAGAGAAGACCCAAAAACCAATGAAAAACCAACAGGAGTAAGGGAGGGGATGGTTACATTATGGTGAATGAGTGGGATAAAAGTTAGAGAATTATTTGGGATAGAAAAAGTTTTAGTACTTTAGTCAGGGAATAATATGGGTTAGGACAATTCCCAGCTGTCCACTTGGCTTTGTCTGCCATGCCTAGCTGGAAACCCGTCACTACATGTCGGAAGGAATAATATGGGTATTGGTTTCTACTAGGGAATGTATGGGCAGGGTGCTCCGGCGGAGACTTGGGGGAGGGGGCGGCAGCTCAACCGGAGATAGGAGAGAGAAGAGAGAAGGAGGAGGTGAGACTGCTCGTCTGCTGGGAGCGGCGGGAAAAATAAGGGGGTGGCCGATAAGGAGAAACTAAAGGACAAACCCTAGAAGGGGACACACTCACAAGGAGAACCGACTCCTGCTGAACCAGGAGAACCAGATTTTTCTTAGAAAAGAAAAGGAAAAATATTAATCAGTTTCTATTTGTTTCTCAATAATAGAGTGGAGGTTGTTAAACCCACTTCTACCAATTCAAAAGAAAAGAAAATAAGGTTAAGGAAAAATGGAAGGACGGGGATATGTGGGCACTGTAACGGAGAACAAGTATATTTTTTTTTCTCGTCATTTTTGGTAGTGGACAAAACAATTTTAGTTGTAGAAAAGTGTAGCTAGTTGGGCTCATTGTACCGAAGGTCCGCATAGTATTAGTATGTAGCAAATTACAAATTTGCCGCCGCTTAGTTTTTAAAAATTGTCATATTAAATTTGGGTATGGATCCGTTTCACGGATTGAGATCCGCGTGAGCCTCACACAAGTTTTTATATATTATATATGTATAAGTCTAATTGCAAAACCTGATTTATTTCTTGACTTTTTTTTTTTTAACGAAACGGCAGCAGATTTATTTCTTGACTGATATATTTTATTTTAGGATAATGGAATTAAAGTTGCAGGCACTTCTGCAAAAACAATAGCAGCAATCGGGTATGGGTACAAAAAGAAAAGCTAACCTAAAAATTATCAACATTTATTCACCTAGACAAACATATCAATTGGTGCAGGTCCTTTACTGAGTGCTAAACCCAAAGCTGAAAAATTTATTTTATTTTATTTAATTACGTATTTGACCTTTTTCACGTGTACGCTTTTGCCTTGAGAGTTGAGTCCCACTGTACCAGAAGTTCTAATTTAATATAATTAGGACATTGCCAAACACACCTTATCACACTATCATGAAGTTGTTGAAATATGCCAACAAAAATCCAAAAGCTACCTTATAATTAATTTGAGCACTTACCCCAAAAATGGGAAATTGAAAAAATAAAAAATAAAGAAGAAAGTGATGTGTATGATGATATTTTGTTGATCACTTGGGAGTGTTCCATCTAGTACATCTCGTCTTGAGTCTCATGTTGTGCACTTAAGGACTAGCCTACTACTTTGAAGAGAAGTTCTCTACATTACAAATGGATCTATAACAATCCATCCGAGAATTTACGACATGACATGAAAATATGATACAAACCTAACACATTGTAAGTAGGTTAAGATCATAATCGGGTTGGACCCGAGTACACGAATAATAAATAGGCCGGAGACACCATTAACTTGTTTGACCCAATTGTGTTGTTATATATTATGTTGCTTTTTGCAATTTCTGATTGATTGAACATTTTGTTAGTATAATGATTGAATTTTTGAAAAATTATCAAATATATGTAAAATATAATTTTCGGATTAAAATTAACTCATACAACTTATATAACTCTTAAATAGATTAATAGTTATTTTTTCTTTTTAAATATACAGTCATTTGGGTCAACCGAAAAACATAAATAATAAATAGGTCGAGTTAGGGTTAAGAAATGATATGAATAGTTAAACGGATAGGATTAGAGTTGAAAAATTTGACACAAATAATTTTTTTGTCTCAACAAAATACGCGAACCCGAACAATATATACACGAATTGTCACTACTACTTTATTGAAGAGATATTGCGTACCTTGCAAATTAGCTCCTTCTGTTGGAATTGGGAATGGTCCATAATAATCAACAAGTTCCATAATTGCAAATAAGCCCCTTCCATTGCAACTTGGAATAGTCCATAACAATCCACTCTTTTGAATCCAATAGCCCCTTCGATTTCGGTTGCAACTTTAACCTAGGTCCATAAAAATCTACTAGTACCTTCAAATGCAACTTGGATACATAACAAAATAATCCACTAGCCCTTCGATTGCAACTTGAAACACATAACAATCCACTAGCCCCTTAAATTGTCATTTACTAAAAAGCGCTAGGCGCTAGTCGGGCGGCAGACCTAGCCGTAGCGAGGTTTCGAACGAGGGGAGGACTGAGCGGGTTTAGACGGGACCTAATTGGAAGAATAATGTAGGCGGACAAGGGGCCTAGCGCTATCATGCGAGGACTAATCGGGGCTAGGCGGAGATTTTTAACTATACATTTACACTTGCATGTAGAAATATTACAATTATCCCCTTATATTTAAAGCGGAATCAAACCTCAAGGTGATTGTAATTCAAACTTCTCTGTTTTTTCTTTTTTTATATAAATACCCAAAATTTCTCCTTTTTTTGGTAATTATCATATTTTTTATTTGAAACTTAGCTATTAATCTTAAAATCATAGAATCAATTAAAAAACCTTTATTGAAATATGTGACAAAATCTCCAATTGTAATTATGTCAACCTCATATATAATGGCATGACCTAATAATAATGGCATTGAAAAATAGTGTGTCAAATGTGACAGCTTTTTGTATTCAATCAGACTTTCTGCCAATTATTTTTGAATCAGAACAGACAGCCAATATAGGAATAGTATAGCAATCAAAATATACATATATATGATAAAAGAAGTAGGACCCTGTTCTTGAGTGATCATCAACCACAGTTATTATGACAAATCCTTAACATATTTGTCTTTTCAAATTGTCACCATGCAATTGAACAATGTGTAAGGGATCTTAATATAATCCAAGGGGTTTATATCCCCTGGTTTGACCACAAAAAATAAAAATAAAATGTGAATTTAATGATGGGGTAATAAGATTTTCTTAGCTGATCAAAGGGATATATGTATAATTTAGTTTATTAATATATATATATGGTAATTATGCTATATAATTATATAAAGTTCTAGCTTTTCTGAGTTTGGCCTTCCTTTTGGAATTGATTTTCACAATAACTGTTTTTTTTTTTTTGGGAAAGAATTCAAGTTGCCCTCACCATTTTTCAGCTATTGCAAGATGTTGATTGTTGCATTTTGGACCACCTTTGTTTAAAAGTGATTAATGTAATTTGAATTGTCAAACCCATCTATAAATTATGATAGATCAAAAATGATTTTTTTTTCAGGCTACGCCCCACAATTGGCACCTCAACCGGCTCAACTCCTAAAGTTTTGTCGAGGAGGTAAATCGTGGGATATGGCTCAATGACATAAAGTTCCCCAAGAGACCAACTCGCAACTAAATGGCGCCCAAGTGCCAACCGAATCGAACCCTACCCCCGTCGCCGTCGGCCATAAAACCTTGGAGTGATCAAAAGTGATTTTTATTTACATTGTTGAACGCTTCTATTAATTAGGGATGACAATGGAGCGGGTTGTATATCTCGAAGATCCGGACTCGTCCCGTCATTAGGACGAGGGGACCGACCCACAACGGGTCGTGGGTCGCAGGTGGGTTGGCCCGTCTCCGCCTCGAATTACATAAACTAAAATAGAAAAAAAAAGGAAAAAATATTTTTTTAATATATTTACAAAATATTCTTTACAAAAAGTTGTTATTTTAAATTATAAATGTTAAATACAATATTAAAAGATAGGATTATATTATAATATATATTGAATAAATTTAAAAGTTAGGTGGAGCGGGTTGAAATTGTCATCCCTATTTTGCAAATCATGATAGAGGTTAGAAGTAACTTTGTTGTGAACCCATCCAATGGGCCAAAACATGCACCCTAGTTACGTTGAGAATAACCTCAAGCTAATTGTGTATTTTTACTATTTTACTCACATTTAGCTTGAAGATTAGTATTTCCCTCAAAAAGAATTAAAATTTTAAAAAAAAAAAGCTAGCTTCAAGCTCAGTATTTCATGCCTTATAAGCATGCATATACAGTCTTAGGGAGTGGTAGCAATAATTTTTTCAAAAGTACTATTCAGATGGTTGAAGAAAATAATAGTAATAATTTTGAGTATTTTTAGATATCAACTTCTGTTTCGAAAAGCAAGAAGAGGGATGCTTTTAGATTTATAATTTTACTTCTTATTTTTATTAAAATATGTAAATATTCTTCTGAATATTTTTGCCTTAAAATATAAATTTGGATTTTAAAAGTACTCTATATTATAAAGACATTTATAAAATATAACATATATAAATACTTTTAAGAATATATGAACATGTTTTTATACATATTTATTTATTTATTTTTATATACACACATCAGTTAGTGTATGAATATATTTATATATAGTTATAAATATACATTCAATACATTTATAGATAGTTGTACAAATATAAAAGTAAATATTTATATTTATAAAGTATATATATGTGTTTTTATATATTTATATACTTTGGGAATATACAAAACTATTTATATATATTTATAAATGATTGTATGAATATATAAATACATATAAGTTTCAATAAATATCTCTATATATTTGCATGTTTTTTAATACGCAACTCTACTAATTGTAAATAATTGTATGAATATTTATACATGTACATGTATTTTTTATATATTTATATATTTGTTAATAATTTAAAAATATATTCATAAATAATTAATATTGATATATATATATATATACAGACATGTGCATATATCCCTATTTCATCGAAACACGATTTAGATAAAAGTGATTTTACAACTTATTCGCCAAACGCTTTCATTTAACCTTAGCTACTTTCTCAGCAACACTTTCCATACATTACAAACTTTTGATTTTTAAATACTTATCACTTCGACTTCAATATATTACTTTCTAGAAGCTTTTTCCAAACACTTAGTGTGTAAAAAAGTACATTGGGAAGTTAACTTGTTTGTGGCAAAGATTTTAGATTATTACATGTAAAAAAGTACCTATTCCTATGTAGTTTTTACTGGCTCTGAATCTGAGGTAGGGTGGAGTAGTTTCATGAAGATTTACACCATACAAAGTATTCCCAGGTGAAAAAAAGATACACAGAAATAACTTGAGAGATGATTCATAAATGTGAGCCACTCTTGAAATTCTACAGAGAACATGAAAATCACTTTTGAAGGTGGGAAAAAGTTTTCATTTTTTTGTGGGACTCAAAAACTGACAATTTGGAAATGTGGATATGGAAATATACACATTCAGAGAGAACAGTTTTGGAGTGGGATGCTTGTATTATTTGGCAGAAATAAAGTTAAAAGAAAACATAAAGTTTGTTCATGATTGATTCAAAATCTTCAATTGTGACAACATATATGTATATACGGTGATATTTGTTGATGTTGGAATCTGCTCAGCAACAAGAATTACCCTTTTTAAATAGCTGGAAAGTAAAAGGGATGGAACAAAATGATATTTGTATTAATAAACCGAGCAGGACACCTGGTTGGTTGTCTCACTGGAAGAATACTGATTACAAGACTATTTATATAGTATTTTTCCGTTGTCTTTTCCTCATAAATGACTTCTATTTATATCCCGTTAAGTGGGATTACAATCATTATATCTACTCTACATTCTACAATCATAGTGGGACACTTGTCAATCCCAAATTATGCTTGACCTGCATGGATGACAAGTATTTAATAGTGTTTTTGTTTTGTCCTTATGCGACGCTGCCAGGATAAGCGAGTTTCTTGGCCACTTGACTTCACCTCGATCTTCGTTGACTTTACCTGGTTGAGACTTTAACGGGCTATTCCCCGAATTTCCATATCGTTTTATACCCGGATGGAGCGTCTGCCTTCTCGGTTATTCCTCGGAGGTCGGTTCGCATGTGGATCTTGGTGAGGACATGTGTGCGTATATCATTATATCTACAATCCTGAGGACACTTGTCCATCCCAGATTATGCATGACTGCATGGATGACATGTATTTAATAGTGTTTTTCTGTCTTTGTGCTTATGCGGTATTTGCCCGATTAAGCGAGTTTGTCGGCCACTTGACTTCATCTCGGTCTTCGTTGCCTTTTCTCGGTTGAGACTTTAATGGGCTATTCTCGAATTTCCATCTCGGTTTATACCCGGATGGAGCGATCCGCCTTCTCGATCGCTTTGCTCTGGTCGATTCACATGTGGATGCTTATGAGGACACGTGTGCATATATCCTTCTAGCTCTACTCGGGTATCATCAATATTTATGTAATATATTTGACATAAAGGGGAAAGATGAATAAAGTTGATGAAATATGGTCCATGGAAGGTTAATTTACTCTAGAAAAGTTCATGGTGGTCCAAATTAGAGGTGTCAATTTGGACACGACACGCAAACCCGACATGAACCTAATACGAAATTAATGGGTATGGGTCCAGGCTTCGTCGGTCCGAGTTGAACCCGAATAACCTATCAATTAAACAAGTCGGTTTGGTCAACCTACTATGACCCATTTAACCCGTCTAATCCGTTTGTGAATTTAAAAAAATAAGTAAATAAGTTGTAAGAAAAAAATAACAAACAAGACATATCCTTAAAACTTAAATGATAAAACCTCCTTAATTATGTATTTGTTATTATTATGCATGTCTTTACAATATTATCCTTAAAATATGATTAGTATGTTATGTTATTTATGCAATTATGTTATTTCTTTTTGTATGTTGTGAATTGTGATATTTTTTATTGATTGAATAGTGTATGACAATGATTGATTTTAAGAAAAATAAATTTATTAAGTTAAAACTATTAAATATATATAAAAATAATTTTATTAGACAGATTACGTGGGTCGGGTCCGGTTACCCGTGAAATAAACAATTCGGGTCCGGGTTCAAGATTCGACACGAATAATTAAATAGGTCGGTCCGGTTTTGTTTCGACACGCGAACTTGCGAACCCGGACCCACAAACCGGACTCCAACCCAAATTGACACCCCCGTCCAAATATCACACTTGTGTAAAGTATACGTATTTGACACGCGTGTGATAAAATATGAATACGATTGAAAGAGTTAAGTGTCTTTTACCCATTTTTAAAAATATTTTGAACTTACACAGTAAGCCTTTTTACATCACGAGAAAATGGGAAATCTATTTGAAGTTTACATATTCTTTGCAGAGGGATGAAAAATGCGAAAGAAATACATTATTTTTGGATTTTCTATTTCACTTTGGGAGCCGCTATTTGCACACCAATTTCTTATAAATACACCCTATTCCCTATTTTTATAAAATTAAAATAACTTAAAATAGCTATTATGCCTTTACTATAAAAAAAAAATACACCCCACTACTTTTTTCGAAGTGTGGCACGATCGTGCCTTATTTTAATACATGACACGATCGTGTCACACTTTTAACATCAGTTTCATAAAAAAACTGATTAAGAAACTGATGTCAAAAGTGTGGCACGGTAGTGCCCTATTTTAATACATGGCCTGATCGTGCCACAATTTAAAATAGGGCATGATCGTGCCATACTTTTAACATCAGTTTCTTAAAAACGACTGATGTTAAAAGTGTGGCACGATAGTGCATTATTTTAATACATGGCACGATCGTGCCACAATTTAAAATAGTGCACGATCGTGCCACACCTTTAACATCAGTTTATTAAAGAAACCGATGTAACAAGTGTGGCACGATCGTTCCCATTTTAAAGTGTGGCACGATCGTTCCATGTATTAAAAAATAAGGCACTATCGTCTTTTATTCGAACATGGCGAAAAAATGCACGAACTTGAAACAAAAAATCCCAAAAATTGTAACGCCATTTCAAACCCGACCTATAAAACCTTTAATCTATTAAAAATGACACATTTTCGCGCTTAATTCTACAGTTAAAATAGCACGATAGCAAAAAATAAAAAATTAGCAACTGAAACCCTAGGAAGAAAAAAAATCTGGAAAAAAAAAGATTGGGTGTATTTAGAATTTCTTTTTGACAAAGAGGACATAATAGTCATTTTAAGTTATTTTAATTTTATAAAAATAAGGGATGGGGTGTATTTATAAGAAATTGGGGTGCAAATAGCGGCTCCCTTTCACTTTGACATTGCATCTTATACTACCTTTAAGGGAAGGGAAAAATGCAAAATTAGTCCTGCATCTATTGGACTATTGCAAAATTAGTCCTGTAACCTTTGAAATTGCAATTTTAGTCCTGTATGTTTTCTTTTCTTTTTGCAATCTTGGTCCCGTAAGTTTTAGATTTGTACAATTCTAGTCCTATAAGTTTTAAGTTGATGCAAATTTGGTCCTAAGAGCTATTTCAACATTTCAATTATTCCCAAAATGCCCTTGATAGCCAAAATAAATAATATACTTAAGATCAAGTTTAAAATAGTATAAGATCCTATATTTTATTTACTTGAGTAAAATTTATTTATTATTTATACTATAAATTGCCTAATTGTGGAATTATTTTATATTTATGAATCCAAATCAAAATTCGAGATATGAGTTCTATGTGTATTATTTCCTAATTATGAATATAAAAAAACATGTACAAATATGCCAAAATTGGTTATTATGAATAAATTGGGCCGAAAGTATCATAACTAAAAAATCTATGACTAAAATTGTCAAATTCTAAAATTTACATAATTACAAATTGTTATTTTTGCTAATGGACAAAATTGTCACAGGACCGAAATTGCAACTTTAAAAGTTATAGGACTAATTTTGCAATAACCCTATAGATAAAGGACCAATTTTGCAATTTTCCCTTTAAGGGAATAAGCAAATTGAAGGAATAAAAATGCTACACACTTCAGGAGTATATATAAAATGCAGGATGAAACACCAATTTGAACAGAGAATTGGATGCTCACTAATTTAGAAAAATTAAAGTATTTAGTATGCTAATATTTTTCCCTTCATTACAAAAACACCTAAAAAGATTTTTATCGAATACAAGAATGTATAAGACAAAAATAATAAGTACCCATCATATTTGACAAAGATCTGCAAAATAAGATGAAAATGCAGGCATGCAAATGTTGTAAGCAAGTCTATAATCACCAGCCTTTTCACTTCCACACAAATTCTTATCAGGGTAAATGTAATTTTAGTCCTGTAACTATATGGGCCGACAAAAAGAGTCCTGCATGAATCATGATTTGCAAAAAGATCATGTAATATTCGAAATTTAAGTTCTTGATTTCAGTCCTTTGGGTGCCGAAAATAGAAAATTTGCAGGAAAAAACATGTGTCCACATTCCCGGACAAACCCACTGATGCGGAAACCAATTTTGCTTATTTGGACATAATTCGAGTGAGTTTTTCTTTCCTAAACTTTTGTCTCAATCAACACGCCAACTCACTTAATCACTTGGAGGATGTCCACATAAGCAAAATTGGTTTTCACATCGCTTGGTTCAGCCGGAAATGTGGACACATAGATATTTTCCCGCAAATTCTCTAATATCCGGCGATCAAAGAACTAAAATCGAGAGTTTTTTGAGAATTATGGGGCTTTTTTGCAGATTGTGAATTGTGATTTCTGCAAGACTATTATTGCCAACCGCTATAGCTACATGGTTGAAATTGCAATTTAGCCTTTCAATTGAAAGAACTGATACTATGTCTATAATCTTTGATAAATAAAACACATGCCCTTCATTTGAAAAAGAGAAAAAGATATCATCAGATTACCTGGGGCTATCTCTTGATCAGCTAACATCACACTTCAATCAGTCATATTAGTTAGAACCTGCAAATCAACCTGCTACCAAAGTGATTTTTCTCTTCAGCTTTCCGTCTTTGAAACGGCACGGCATCATCCATCATGTTCAAACATGCAGCACAAAGCAACTTGACAATTGAAATAATGTTTACTGTAATTGCATAACAACAATCATAAATGTGACAATTTCCAGTGATGCAATGTATAACGGATGGCTAATTCTTAAATCTCGACTAAGATAGTTTCTTCATGTTTTCGCCACATATGCTAGCGGCATAAATCACACTTTGTTTCGTTAATATAGGGGACACTATAAATACAACATTATACTTTCATACTCATGTCCAAACATCTGGAAACTAAAAATCATGCAGTGGGCTGTGACAAAATCAAAATACAATTATATTCATGGTATAAATACTTTAGTAATCCAAGAAAGCAATGAATATCTCATTTACGGCAAGAATGATTAAAGTTATGAATACCCATTTTTTCGATCATGTTTACAAGAACATATTGATTGCTCCCCACCTTACAAAATTATCAACAAAAGTAACTACAATCTGACTCTTGTAATATCCATGAAACACAAAATAGTGATTTGACACGGTGAGAACCGTTGCATACCACATATGCAAGATCAACAAATATTTCTCTAATCCCGGTGGCCTGGAACCCTGTAGCATTATAATAATGTTCATGATCAGCTACGCAGGCGAGAACCTACATGCAATCGAAGATAAATTAGTCAACTTGTAGAATAATTTAAAGTTAATGTTTTATCTAATTATGAATCAGAAATATACATGAAAGGAGGCTCTAAAAATCAGAATCTGAATATGCTTCTCTTTCATTGATAAAGCAGAAACGATTAATACTCCGAAATTATGAACAAGAGACACATGGATGAGTCCAAAATCAGATTGCCAAACAATACCTAAGAAGCTTACTAGAGCAGACGCGATTCCTTAGCTTCAAATAACGAGTGGTATTTTTGGTAAGCAACAAGAGAAATTAAACAACACGTGTATGATATGGCGCAACCACAGCCGACTCCTTTATCTGTTCAGCAATGCATATCATCTTTCTGCCTAATACTTATACAAGTGGAAATCATATAAAAAAAAAAACTGTATAAAATTAGATGCAAGAGAACTAGCCACCGATAGTTTTAATTAAATAAGGTGCTTCTTTGTAGTGAGACTATGCGTGAAACTTACTACAGATAAACAGCATTTGATCAAGAGACTAACATTGAGATGTAACAGAAAACCGTAAATGGTTCTATGTAAAGAATATTACACTCAGCTGATACGTTCTATGATATTGGACAAAGAACAATATATGCTAACAATTGACTAGACGCTAATGCTAGCCAGCCAAAACAGATAATAATAATAGCCATTCACAGGTCTGTCTGTGATTGTAAGTGGAGATAAGAACATAGATGGCATAGATGCTGGTGTAGAATCACAAAGCATGATCTGCAAAAACTTCACTTCAATATTTTGGGTTAATGAGATTGATCAATCTCATGCACATTGCATGATGAATAAGAATGTTTTATATTCTCTTTAATTTTCCTGCTACCAAGAATTTGTGGTTAAGAGAATGGGCTGCGACCAGTCAAAACAATTATTTGATGCCAAGATTGTGAGGTAAATCGGCTTGCATAGTTCTATTGATGAGAATAATAAATTTGGTTAGTCAAGTGTGAGAAAATTCACACATACACACACATGTATGATAATATAATGATCCAACAATATTGAGCTATTGAAAGGAATGATATCTCTGGGCTATTAGCAAGATACAACATACCTGGTTTTCAACTTTAACAGCTAAAATGGCAACTGTGGTGGAGTAGCTGAACTCTGTTGTGAACAAATGGTCATATTTTCTGTTGTCATAAAGATGTCTGGATTGTTGACATATTGGCACTTCTCCTCAAATTGGCAAATTGGTTCATCTTATATGAAGACGATTCCAGGTGGTATAACGGTATCACAATGAGTTTTAATCTGTATCATGAATATGACTATACTAGATGTCTTGCTCATAATTAGAACATAATTGAATATCTTTCCAAGAAAAGTTGATATTGTACATTGGTATCATAAATTAGGCAATTAAAGATGATTTCATGTTAGAAACAAAAGAGATCTTTTGCACAGTACGACTAGCAAACATTAAAAAAGAAGCATAAGAAAGAAGGAAATATTGAGAATAAATACGGAAGAGAAAGAAAACGAAAAACTAATCCTACTTATGAAGTGCAAGATTTGCCACTAAAGTTGAGACCTTGTGAACTGCCAACAGATGTCATTCCCAGTCAGTTAAATTCATAATTGGCTGAGGAACGTGCATAAAGAAAGATAGACACATAACCTAAAGCATGAAACATAGTTTGGAGAAGCTTATACACAGTAATTCCAGTTTCTACATATATAAAAGATACTCAATGGCTTACAATGTCAATCTCAAAAATATATGGTAACACGGAAGGTAAGGGCAAAAAAGACAAAACCTTACACTGTGGAATTAGACAAATTCCCTAGATTCAAAATGTAAAACAATGAATTTCACCAGTAATCACCACAAGAACAACTGCCGTCTTTAAAACGATGAAATCTACTAGCATCCCTGAAAACAATTTCCCGTCTGCAAACCATGGAAATCAGTTTGATTGCATTATGGCAGTCATTGCAAATCCTATGACTCTGGACAAGCTGCAGAGGAGTTAAACTAGGAGTACTGATGAGCCCAAATGAAATAGCCAACTTTTCACTATGATAAAGTAACAAGGATTCTTCCCGTTCATCCACATCGGGAAGCAAATTTTTTCCTTGAGGAACATATCCATGTTTTGAGATTTGCAGCAAGACTTGATCTAAGTTATCATAGATCTCCTTGGTTTCAGGATGGGATTTATCTCCGGTGAAGAAAATATATTGCTGCTTTTTTATTTCTATCCAAGTACAAGCAGGTAACATTCTCAAACCTTTCCTCCTCAAGGTTTGGAGAACTGCAGCTGCTTCTTGCAATTTTCCAGCACTGTTATAAATATTCAACAGCACAACATAATTAGAGAGTTTTTCGGCTCCATACCGTAAAGTTTCTCAGCTGCATATTTACCAAGTACAAAATTCTTGTGGACCCTACAAGCTGTAAGCAAGGCAGCCCACATATTTATCGTAGGCCTAAATGAAGCATCTCTTATCAATGTGAACGCTTCATCAAGAAGCCCTTCTCGGCCTAATAGTTCAACCATACATGTATAGTGCATTGCCCGAGGCTTTACTTTGTAATCTCTACTCATTGATTCGAATATTTCCCATCCACGATCAGATAATCCCGAATAACAACAAGCGGATAAAACGGCCAAAAACGTGGCGTGATTGGGCACCATTCCTTCACGAACCATGCATTCAAATAATTCAACTGCCTCAGCTCCACGACCGTGATTACCATATCCAGATATCAAGGCATTCCATGATATAACATTTTTTTGCGCATTTTATCGAATATATTTCGAGCATCTTCTATCCTGCCCCATTTGCTATAGAAGTCAATAAGTGCTGTGTTAGCAACTATATCAGACCCAAAACCGTTTCGAACTAGACCAGCATGAGCTTGTCTTGCATGCTCTAATGAGCCTAGCCTGGTACACACTCGTACAATTATTGAATATGTGAAATGGTCCATTTTGGCACCAGAATCTTGCATTTCATAGTACATGCTTAATGCTTCTTCACTATAACCATGAAGTGCATAACCAGCAATAATACTGTTCCATCCTACGGTGGTTTTCTGCGGCATCACATCGAAAACAAATCTCGCATCCTCAATGTTACCACACTTGCTATACATGTCAATCAACGCACACGACACAAAGACATCTTTACTCACACCCATCTTCAAAGCACAAGAATGCAACTGCTGTCCGGGAGAGATAAGTTCCAATCCAGCCGATGCTCGGATCATCATCGCAAATGTCCTTGAGCCAATATCCGAGTTGTCCTCCCACATCATCAAAAACAATCTAAACGCATCTATATAATTACCCGAGTCCACAAGCCCCCCAATTATCGTATTCCAAGTAACTATATTTCTCTCCGGCATATCCTCAAACAACTGGCGTGCATCAATCATCATCCCACATTTCACATGCATTAGCAACACTCTATTCATCATATACAAATCCAGATCAACATCCGAATTAACCATGTGATTAAACACCCTCTTCACACCTCTAATTGATCTCAACCCAATACAAGCACTCACCAATGCATCATAAGTATCACTTTTAACCTCAAAATAATCCTCACATTCCAAAATCTCGAACAATTCAAGAGCCTCATTATACCTTTTGCACAAAACCAGCTTCTCTATCTGCCCACAAATTCCAGAACTCGAATTCGAATTCTCCAAATGGGTTTCTTCCGAATGGCCACCTTTTTTTAATAGCTTTTCGTCCCTTTTCAAAGGTTTAGGCATTGGCCGTGGCCTTAACCCTTGGTCTAATAAAGAACACCTAAACTGAGAAAGAGGGGCTTTACGTCGTTTCTTTGTCAGTAAAAAAACGCCATTAAATGGGACTTTTTGTTTGAAGATTGTGGGATTAATCAGTGAACAAGCAAATCTGTAGCTGCTCTGGATTTGATCCAGTGGCAGAGAGATGTCCATATGTGATAAAGAATGCGAAGAGTTTGAGAAGAAAATGAATCAAATCGCGCAAATCAAAATAGAATTTGAAAGATGAATCTGAAATTTTACCTCTACAGAGGGTTGGTTGTTGACTGTGAGAAAGCTCTACAAGAGTTTAAGCTTCGAAAGATCCGCCAAATAGGTTGTTGGTTAGTTCAACTAACGGACATAAAATATTAAGATGTCCCCTAAGTTTTGGGCTAATTACAAAAAACAACTAAAAGCTTTTGGAAAATTACGAAAAATAAAAATAAGTTTGATTGTGTCATAAATTTAAGGAGGTAAATATAATATATTGATAAATAAATGAAAATTCTAGAATATTTTTTTGGGAAAATTGCAAAATTGGTCCTGTATCTATAGGGGTGTTGCAAAATTAGTCATGTAACTTTTAAAGTTGCAATTTTAGTCCTATGATAATTTTGCCCCTTAGCAAAAATAACAATTTTAATTATGTAATTTTTAGAATTTGGCAATTTTAGTCTTTTATTTTTTAGTTGTGGTAATTTCGGTCGTATTATTCAAAATGACCAATTTTGACATATTTTCACGTGTTTTTGTATTTTCATAACTATGAAATAATACATGTAGAACTCGTATATCGGGTTTTGATATGGATTCATAAATCTAAAATTCTTCCATCATTAGGATATCTATAGTGATAAATAAATTCTACTCAAGTAAATAAAATATAGCTCCTGATACTATTTTAAACTTGATCTTAGGTATATTGATTTTTGGCTATCAAGGGCATTTTGGGAATAATTAAAATATTGAAATAGCCCTTAGGACCAAATTTGCATCAACTTAAAACTTATAGGACCAGAATTGCACAAATTTAAAATTTACGGGACCAAAATTGCAAAAAAAAACAAAACATACATGACTTAGATCACAACTTCAAAAGTTACATGATTAATATTGCAATACCCCTATAGATACAGATTAATTTTGCATTTTTCCCTATTTTTTGTATACGGATGGGAAAAAGTAAGACGGGTCAAACTTAAAGGAAATTATTGTAATTTCCGAAAGTCTTTGGGTTTTCTGTAATTTGCTTGAGCCTCAGGGTTGACTTGTGTAATTATTCATAATAATAATAATCTCAATGATGATAATTTGTAAGGAGTTTGAATTATTTATGTTAACAATTCTCAAAATGGTTGTGCTATTGGCACCCCCTTTCCGCTAAACACACACCTACCTTCTAAATACATCACTCCCACTTTTTAAAATATGGTCCAATAGTTAAATACACATCCCCTTTTTCCAATTTTACCCCTTTCACTATTTTTCCTCCCAAATATACCTAAAATGATAAACCCAAGGCGCGGCGGCAACAACGAAAGAAATTTCGCCAATCTTCTTTGTTCTGGCAACAAAAGAAGATGTAATATCTTTTGGATTACATATTTTTTTATTATATTTTAATTTTAAATTTAATATCTTACTTTAATTTTGCACTTATAGTTGGATTAGTTTGGATAATTGTTGGGTATAAGTGTTGGATAATTGTATTTGGTTTGAATTCTAGAGTTACATAACTTTTTTTTCCTGGTTTTTGTCTCAGTTTGGGGAAGAAGACGATGGATGACACGATGGTATACTTGATCGTGTCATCGTGCTAAGTGGCACGATGGCACGAGAAAAGTTTTAACTGCACTGCGATCGTGTCAAGTGTCGCACTTTTGTTATTCAACAATAAGTTTTCAATAAAAATGAAAAAATGATGGCTCAAAAGTTACCTTTAAAACCGTAGGCAAGTGCACCTATCGTTTTATAGTATAGATTATTGAGTACCGAGTGTCATTCCCACGAGGATTGTAAGTACTAATAATTACCGTCTTTTTGTTATTTAATCTAACAATTTTGAGTTTTTGTTTGATGAAAAATGAAAACAAATTATAAATTGTAAAAATGAAGAAAGATTTGTAAAATAAGAAATCAAGAGATAGAAATGTGTTTGAATGTAAATCCCTCTAGAATGTTTTTGTGATTTGACAAGTTAAAAATACAACCGTAAGCCCTTAAGCAAAAACCAACCTCTTTTAATAAAATCTCATGTCTTGTGGACCGTAGAAATTCCCAATTTAAGTTAAACCCTTTCTCAAGGCGAAAAACTTCTAATCTCAAGTTGATTAACTGAAATCTCTTTCTAGTTAAAACCCCCAAGACATCATTATAACGATTTGTGAATTCCCATATTAGGTTTGACCCTAATCCAGAAGATTTATGTCGTCCCATATCTAGGATTGCATGCAACTCTTTTCACTTATATAGTTCTATTTCACCATGAATCTCGATTTCCCTGGATGAAAAATAAACTTCAAATCAATATTGCGCATATATCAATTCGAATGAACGAAGCATAATATAAGTGAATCACACAAAATATGAAGATTTTATTAAAAACATACACACCTTAATCACAAATCCATTCATTACATTCAAACACTAGAGTTTAGCTACACATGGCTTTGATAAAAGAGTATACTACACAAGATGATTTGAATAAAATGAACATGGTGTACTTAGCTCTTATTCAAGACCAATACAAGACTTCCTCCTTGGTTGATGATGTTGAGCTCCAAGCCTTCTCCTTTAATGCTCTTCAACTTCCAACTCTACCTCTCTTTTCTTCCCTCAATGTATTTTGCTTTTTAACTTAGAGAGAATGAATCAATGAATATACAATGAATGGAATAATCCCCCCAACTCATACTCTTGGCTTTTATAGACATTATTTTTGTGCAAGAACATATTAATAATGCCATCATTTGTTAAACAAATGCTCCAATTCATTGTTGGGTTGGTGAATTCTTGTATTCAAATGATAATTGAGGGAATATGGGGACATGTTGTAGCAAAATAGGGTGTTAAAGGTGTACAAAAGTGGTCAAAAAGCTTGGTTGGTGAGTTTTCCATAATTTTCGCATGGAAAAGTTGCAAAAGTCCCCCGAACACGGCCATGTCGCCCGACACGCCCGTCCGTGCCGCTGAATTTTGAAAAAATTGATCCGACATGGCCATGTCGCACGACACGCCAGGCCATGTTGTATGCGACACGCCAGGCCGTGTTCGAGTCTGTCAAGCCTAAAATTGTGATTTTTCGCCTGTTTGAACATGGCCATGTTGCCCGACACCCCCGGCCGTGTTGGACCAAAAAGTCTCCAAAATGACACATTTGGCTTGGGATTTCGATCGTTTTTGCATCCTTAAACTCCCGGTATGTTTTGACATGAATCCATGGTCCGAAATTCACCAAAATTAGCCCCGAATGGTCAATCTACACCAATAAAAGCACCTCACAAAAAGAGTATAAACAATATACTATCAAAAACTAACGAAAGTAACAACAAAATAACTCAAATTCTACTCAAATATACACATAAAACATGCATAAAAAGACCTTTATCAAACCACCTCCAACTTTGAACTTTGTTTGTCCTCAAGCAAAACATAATATCAAAAAGAGGGATTCAATAAATCACAACACACAATTTGTTTTTCTTTTTTTTTCAACACATTGAACACAAGCAAGTTCTTAGCCTTCTCAACCCGAATTAACCATTCAAAAAAAAAATATTATTTTGCAAAGCGATCGATCAAAGAAAGACCGTAATATCGTAGGCATTATTGAGACTTGAAATCATCACTCCACAAATATTGATAGTTATGAACAACTTCAATTCAATAATGCTATGAAAATACAAGAACTAAATAGATCTTTGTAGTTAGCCTACTAGTTATATAACCAAGCTTCGTGAACTTTATTGGGATGAAAAGTCAAGAGTATACATTCCCATTTTTTTCGTTCTTTTTTTTTTTAGGACCTTTCGAAGCATGCTTCCACTAGGTTTAAATTTTGAATTTCTGTTCAAACCCTCCTAGGGTGGTTTCCCATACTCATATTTGTGTCGCCGTTTTACGTAAAAGACAAACATGGGGCTCATGAATGCTCCTAGTTACTAAGCAACAACAAATAGAGGAGTATAACCTCGATTGGTCCATTTTTTTCTTTTTTTCTTTTTTTCCATTTTTCTTTTCTTTTTTTTTTATTCGTAGCTTGGTTTAACAACTAGTTAACCACTACTAAATCACGAGTTCTCGGACGTTCATAGCGCTAGGTATCGTCGTATATGCCTTAACACATCAAGTATTTATGGTGTTAGAAATCTCATCAAAATTTTGCCCGCATCCACGCAATCTATCCTAGACTATCAATTGCTTCACATTGAAAACACAAATTAACAAGTTAATGTAGGTATAATTGGGCCAAGTTATTGACTAGCAAACATTCAATTTGTTAAAAAAAAAAAAAAAATCACATCTCTCACAAACAAGCATACAAGCATTCCGAAAAATGTTATTGTACCCACCTCCAACTTTTAAGATTCACATTGTCCTCAATGTGAAAGAAAGAAATGGACAAACACACACCAAACACTCAAAAAGCAAAGAAATTAGAATGATATAAAAGAGGTGGAAAAAGAAAAATACGACCTTACTTCAATAGTGGAATCGGTGTTGAGCGATCATTGGGTTGTTTTGCACGGACCTTCAACGGCATCTTCATACCTAATCAAAGTTAAGCAACACACAACTCGAATACCGTAAAATCTCAAACATTCCCAATTAGGACAACCAAGAAGAAGTTCAAGACTTTTTTTTATGATTTGAAAATGACTCTAAGGACTTATGATTATTTTGAAAGAAAATAAAATAAAAAAATAAAAAAATAAAAATAAATGGAAACAATTGCACACAAACATCGGGTTGCCTCCCGGTTAGCGCTTCTTTAACGTCGTATAGCTGGACTATGTCACCTAAATGTGAAGATTTAATCGGGCGGAGCCTTGAACTTATGAAAATCCTTAACATCGCCACCTAAGTCAAATCTCGAACAATTTACCTTGACGGTCCCATTTTTCTCGCACGACATCTTTAAATATGAACTTTTAAGTGAGCACTTCTACACACCGAACATCACATGTTTTCAAGGGTTTATTAGATGGTGTATCAAGCAAAAGATCATTTTTCCCAATCAAGTTTATAGGAAAACAAGTATTATCTATATGATTTTTCAAGGGAATTTTAAAGATAACTTGTTCACTCCCTACTCTCAAAATAAGTTTTCCATCATGCACATCAATGAGAGATTTTGCGGTAGCCAAAAATGGACGCCCTAGAATTAAGGGAACTTCTATATTATCATGCATGTCAAGAATAACGAAATCGATCGAAACACGAATTTATCAATCTTGACTAACACATCATGAATAATACCTCTAGGATGTTTAATCGATTTATCGGCTAATTGAATGTCCATCCTAATAGGTTTAAGTTCACCTAATCCCACATGCTTAAATGTTTCATAAGACATCACATTGATACTAGCTCCCAAGTCGGCTAGTGCCCTATCAATAGGTAAACCATCAATTGTGCAAGGGATAATAAAGCTTCCTGGATCATTAAATTTTTGTGGTAGTTCATTGGAAGGACATTTATCATTCAATTGCACATTTGATAATTTGTTAAGCTTATTTTCACTAGGAATGATGTCATTAAGATCCCTAACATGCTTTGAAGGAGGGTCAACAAATGGAATATTAGCATGTAATTGTTTGAAAGAATCAAGGTACTTACCAAATTTGTCCTCCCTTCTATCTTCTTCGGTTAGACTTGGTAAGGGATCTTAGGCTTGTGTTCGCAACCTCCTTTTCATGAGCTTTTCTTTGGGCATGTCATCCTCCACGTATTTCGCATGGCGGCATTGGCATAATCATGCTCATGTGGAAAATCGATGGTGATTGCCTTTACGTGTTCCCTCGGTTTGCTCATATTACCCGCAAAGAACGCCTTGTGGCCTTTCGAAATCATCTTCACAATCGCCTATTTGATTTTCCGTTATGGATAGATGCCTCTTGATTTCTCAAGGATGTTTCCACCGCACCGAATCGGGTATCTGTTGATTGCACAAACTTTGTTATAAGATCTTCCAAGTTAGGCTTACCTTGATTTGGGAAATCGGAGATGTGTGTAGATCGGGATTGGGATTAGGTCGTGGTGGCCTTGATTTCCCCAACCAAAATTAGGATGTTGTCGCCACCCAGGATTATATGTGTTGTTGTAAGGATTACTTGGGTAATTTCGCGCCGATTCCCAACGTAATTAGCATGTTCGGCGTGAGGTATTGTGTGTGGGGGCGATCCCGATGATTATGCAATCCTCCGCAAGTTTCACAAGATAAAACATGCGGTGGTGGTGGTTTAGGAGCTGCTAGATCGTTGATCTTTTGGGTCAAAGCTTCGACTTTGCGGCTAGTGTAACCACCGCATCTGCATTATAAACACCCACTGTTCTCATAGGTTTACCTCGTGACGGATTGCCATTGATAGCCATTCATGGCCATTCCTTCTATGAGATCTTGGCGGCCGGGTGTTTTATTGTTCAACGTCCCCCCGCCGCATCAATCATTTGCCTCGATGAGAGTAGCCCATTGTAAAATGTTTGGACTTGCATCCAAATGGGAAGGCCATGATGTGGGCATTTCCGCAAAGAATTCCTTGAATCTCTCCCATGTAAGTGTCGTACAAGGTCTCATCGTCCTCTTGAGTGAATGAAGAGATCTCATTCCTCAATCGTGCGGTTTTGGCGGGTGGAAAATACTTGAAGGAACTTTTCGCCATAATGCTCCATGTTGTGATTGTTCCCTTCGGTAAAGTGTTTAGCCATTGTTTAGCCCGTCCCCGGAGAGTAAATGGGAACAGGCGTAAACGGATGGCATCGTCGGAGACTCCATTAATTTTGAAGGTATCGCAAATTTCGAGGAAATTCGCGATATGATTATTTGGATCTTCGTCCTAGGTAGGCCATCGAATTGAACAAATTGTTGCACCATTTGAATGACATTCGGTTTGATTTCAAATTATTGGGCCGCAACAATGGGGCCTTATGATACTTCAGGCGATGTGCGTCCATAGACGGCTTGGCATAGTCGTACATGGTTTTTTGTTGTTCATCCGCTATATCGGGATCCTTGCCTTCGTTAATATCCTCCTCGTGGTCTGATTAATACTTTCTCTGTATTTGCTACCGGCGGTGTCGTGCTTCCAAATTCGGCGACGAGTAGGCATGCACTTTGCGGTAAATTCCCAATTTAAGTTAAAACCTTTCTTAAGGCGAAAACTTCTAATCTCAAGTTGATTAACTCAAATCTCTTTCTAGTTAAAACCCCCAAGACAAAGATTATAACGATTTGTGAATTCCCATATTAGGTTTGACCCTAATCCGGAAGATTTATGTCGTCCTATATCTAGGATTGCATGCAACTCTTTTCACTTATATAGGTTCTATTTCACCATGAATCTCTCGATTTCCCGGATGAAAAATAAACTTCAAATCAATATTGCACATATATCAATTCGATTGAACGAAGCATAATATAAGTGAATCACACAAAATATGAAGATTTTATTAAAAACATACACACCTTAATCACAAATCCATTCATTACATTCAAACACTAGGAGTTTAGCTACACATGGCTTTGATAAAAGAGTATACTACACAAGATGATTTGAATAAAATGAACATGGTGTACTTAGCTCTTATTCAAGACCAATACAAGACTTCCTCCTTGGTTGATGATGTTGAGCTCAAGCCTTCTCCTTTAATGCTCTTCAACTTCCAACTCTACCTCTCTTTTCTTCCCTCAATGTATTTTGCTTTTTAACTTAGAGAGAATGAATCAATGAATATACAATGAATGGAATGATTCCCCAACTCATACTCTTGGCTTTTATAGACATTATTTTTGTGCAAGAACATATTAATAATGCCATCATTTGTTAACCAAATGCTCCAATTCATTGTTGGGTTGGTGAATTCTTGTATTCAAATGATAATTGAGGGAATATGGGGACATGTTGTAGCAAAATAGGGTGTTAAAGGTGTACAAAAGTGGTCAAAAAGCTTGGTTGGTGAGTTTTCCATAATTTTCGCATGGAAAAGTTGCAAAAAAGTCCCGAACACGGCCGTATGCCCGACACGCCCGGCCGTCTTTGCTTGAATTTTGGTTGAAAATTGGTCTGACATGGCCAGGCCATGTTGTATGACATGGCCGTGTTATGTACGACACGGCGGCCAAAGCCGTGTTCGAGTCTGTCCAAGCCTAAAAATTGTGATTTTTCGCCTGTTTGAACATGGCCGTGTTGCCGACACCCTGGCCGTGTTGGGCCAAAAAGTCTCCAAAATGACACATTTGGCTTGGGATTTCGATCGTTTTGCATCCTTAAACTCCCGGTATGTTTTGACATGAATCCATGGTCCGAAATTCACCAAAATTAGCCCCGAATGGTCAATCTACACCAATAAAAGCACCTCACGATAGTATAAACAATATACTATCAAAAACTAACGAAAGTAACAACAAAATAACTCAAATTCTACTCAAATATACACATAAAACATGCATAAAAAGACCCTTATCAAAAAATAATACAATTTTTGAAAATCTAGGGTTTACAAAAAATAAATTTAATTTTTACAAGAATGTGGGTGAGTGTGAGGAAGATGGAGCGTATTAAAACTTATTTATTTAAGTAAGGGTATCATAATCTTTTAAACTAAATAACATTTTTGAAATTATATCAAGGGGGTGTAATTAACAATTTTGGGGCTGGCAATAGCGCCACCCTTCTCAAAATGCTCGGTCAAAAAAAAAAATCTCAAAATGCTTTTCTCTCAAGAGAAAAGTCTACTTCTAATTCAATTTTTGAAATAACGTCGTCAGAAGTTGTGTTAACACTTTGAAGTTAATGATAATTATCCAACAACAACAATCCTGTAACTTTGTTTTGAAAAAATTGGTTTCCAAAGTAAAAGATTTTCACACTTTCAATCTTGTAATTAGATCTGGCCACGGTTCCGGAATCACCGGTTCCGGTTCCGCCGGTTACAGTTCCGGCAAATTGAGGAACCGGAATCGGAACCTTATGCTTACGGTTCCGGTTCCAAAACTGGAATCGCCGGTTCCGGTTCCAAACTGGAACACGGTTCCTATACGGTTCCAGTTCCGGATAAACTGGAACCTTTTTTTTTAATTTTATTTAGAAAAAATATTTAGCAATTTAGTTTAAAATAAAAAGAAAAAAGGAAAAAAAAAAAAAAAAATGGCTTGCACTTAATATTGATAATAATATTAAGTTTTGAGCTTTAATATTAATAATAATATTAAGTTGCCTACGTATCCTCATAAGGTATAGAGGAATCAAAGTCCACGTAGTTCGCTTACCTATTTTTTACCCTCATTACCTTTTAGGTGTGGCGTTGATCAATCACTCCTATTTTCTCCGCTCGTTCCGGTTGTATTTGTCTCTGTGTCAAACTCATCGGATAAGTCGCATGTTGACTCTAATCCTTGTGTTCGCCTCTCCGCTCTACACCAATCATTCAATAAACATTGGGCTTCTAAGGAGTCGGGATGCAAACAAGAGCGTGATTCATCCAAAATATTTCCAACGGAGCTAAACGTTGCTCTCTTCGCAACATTGAAGCGGGACATGCCAAAAGCTCTTTTATGATGATTGAGAGGATTGGATAAGGTTGAGTTCTTTGTGACCACCATTTCAAAATATCAAAGTCTTTAATATCTGTTTCACTAAACTCGAACGAAGTAGTTAAATAAGGTAAAATTGCATTTTTGGTCCTGTAACTTAGGGGGGTTTGCATTTTTAGTCATGTTCGATTTTGGAGTTGCAAATATGTCCTGTAATTTACAAAAATTCACGATTTGAGTCCTATTTTCGCCCGACATTGCACGTGAGATGCACATGTTATTTTTCCGGCACAAAAAAGCTGATGTGGAATTTATTATTATTATTTTAACTACACATATTAAAGTATTGTAAATAAAAATTACACGTCATTATTCTAAGAGGGAAAATATTAACACCCCTAAAACACAAAATGGTCCCAAGTTCATCTTCTCCCCAAAATTACTCTCAGAACCTAAACCCTAATACTTTTATCAATCGACTAATAGCAAGTGAAATAAAGTTTTATGGTATAATGGGCGACATTGTGAGGATTCGAAAGAAGATTCATCGCGATAATGGGCCCTCAAGTTATGGTAAGTTTGGTCTGTGAGATTTAATCATGAGATTAACATAGAAAAATGTGATTTTTTGTTGTTTATTGATGTTAATGGTGTTAAATATTACTTCATTGAAAGTTATTTTTGTTGTCCGAAAAGCCTTCGTTTTTTTGTTGTATATTGAAGTTAATGTTGTTGAATGTACTTTATTGCTGTAGCTGAAAAGTTCTAGTATTATTGTTTAATATTTTGGGGTCCATGACAGAGTATTAAAGTCTAATGTTGGTCCTCCCATGTTTTTTATTGTTTGTGGTTGTCTGGTTATCTGTATATGGCATGTGAACTGGTGGGCCTTTATGCTAATATATTTATTTTTGTTTTTTTTTTGTTTTTGGGGATCTGGGCTCTATAGATCGTATTAGTGACTTTATGAGTGTTATAATGTGGTGTGGTGGGGAGTTTCATCATGTCCCATTTGCAAGGTATAGTGGGGGTATTAAAATAGTTTTTGATTTTGTACAAGCTAAAAAGATGACTGCTAGATTATTGAAAACAATGAGTAACAGACTTGGAGATATCCGAGGATGATGATATTAGAACATGGTCCCTTACACATTTATTCTCTAGAGAATTGCATGTGTATGTTGAAAACTGGAGTTCATTTAATGTTAATACAAATGATGATGAAGGTGGGTGGTTAAAGGTTGATGAAGGAGAAGATAGTGGGGAAGAGGGAGAGAATGAGAATGAGGGAGATGAGAGTGAGAAGAATGAGAATAATGTAGTTGGGAATGAATTTGATGCAGAGGATTTGGGAGATATAGGAAATTGGGATGCGGGGCCGAGCACGAGGAATTTTTGAGAGACCAAGTAGCTACAAATGAGGAAAATGTGGAGGATACGAGGGTTGATTTGGAGGATTTTGGGATTTTCTAGATAGTGACTTTGACTTAAGGGAAGAGGGTAGTGAGGATGATGATGCCTTATTTGATGAACATGTTGATCAATTAGGGTCATGTGGTGAAGAGATAGGGTCAGATTCATGTGAGAGTGGGGAAGAGGATGTTGTAGATGTTTACGTTGACTTTGATGAATGCATAATGTCGATGATGGAAATGAAATTACACAAACCCCAATGTTTAATCCTCCAATGGTGTATGATCCTGTATTTGACATAGGAATGGAGTTTGGTACAAAAGATGAATTTAAGAAAGCCATTCATCACATGCCATTAAAACCAAGAGGACTTTAAAAGTGATAAAGAATGATAAAATCGGGATGTATGTTAGATGTGGTGAGGAATGATGTGAGTGGAGAATGACAACTTTAAAAATGAAAGACTCACTGCAGTTTTCAAGTGAAAGAGTATAACCCTAATCATTCATGTCACCAAACCTACAATGTTAAGAATGTCAAATCAAAATGGTTAAGTGAAAAATATCTTCAAAAATTCCAATATGATCCTAAAAGAAATGTGAGGGATTTTAGACTTGATGTAATAAATGAGATTAGATGTAATGTGTCAAAAGATCAAGCATACAGAGCTAAAAGAAGAGCTTTAACAATGATTGAGGGCAACCCCGATGAACAATACTCTAAGTTGTGGGACTATGCGAGAATAGCTAAGAAAAACAAATCCAAATTCTCTGATTATCTTGGCTACGAGAATCAAAGTGGAGAGGAAAGATTCAATAAATTTTATGTTTGTTTTGGTGCATTAAAAAGGTATTATGGCTGGTTGTAGGTCGGTGATTAGGGTAGATGGGTGCCATCTAAAAGGACCTCATGGAGGTGTGTTGTTAATCTTTGTTGGGGTAGACCCAAACAACAATCTATATCATATTGCATTTGCGAAGTGGTTTATAGAGAGACAAGGGAAACTTGAGAATGGTTTTTGTATGTTTTGAAGAATGATTTGAACATAATCCAATCATAACATTCACATTCATTTCGATAAACAAAAAGGTTTGATTCAGGCTTTTGAACTTGTTTTCCCAGGTGCATCCCATAGGTTTTGTGTTAGGCACTTACACAATAACTTTAAGAATCTTTGGTTCGGGGTATAGGTTTTAAACATGACCTATGGAGGGTAGCTCAAGCTAATCTTGTTGAGTTCAATCATAAGATGAAAGAAATGAGGGATATATATGAGTGAAGAAGGCACATTAATTGGTTCAATGATAAACCCCCACATCAATGGTCAAGGTCCCACTTCAATGACCTGCGAAATGTGACATGTTACTAAATAATGTGTGTGAAACATTTAATAGTAACATCTTGGAAGCTAGGGAGAAGCCAATTATAACAATGTCTGTGGATTAGAGAATACATGACCAAAAGATTGCAAAAGAACAGGGGATAGGGCTGAGGCCGGTGGAAGGGAAGACTATGTCCTAGGACCAGTCAAATCCTTCAAAAGCATCTGTCTAAGGTGTCTGATTGTATGCCAGTTAAAAGTGATGATAAGTATTACCAAATCTCATGTTATGATGGGGGTCAATTCACTGTGGACTTGGAGAAGTTGACTTGCTCTTGTAGGATGTGGGACCTTACAGGAATACCTTGCAACCATGCATGCAGAGCATTAATTGACCAGAAATTAGATGTAGAGGATTATGTGCATCATTGTTATAGTGTTGAGGTGTACAAGAAAGTGTACAAGCCAGCTATAATGGGCATCAATGGGGAACAACTATGGAGCCAGACCCTTTTTATTCCCCCTTTACCTCCCACTTTTGGAAGGGGTGTTGGCGAGGCCATCAAGAGCAAGCGAAGAAGGGAACCAGGATGAACCAACTAACAAACAAAGAAAGGGTAAGGAACGATGCCAATGAAGATGAAAAGGCAACGATCAACTATAAAATGCAAGGTTTGTGGTGTCGGTGGACATAATGCAAGGTCCGGTCCAAATAAAGATATGGCCGCAAAGAGCAACCCCAATGATCTTTGAAGTGATCAGAGTCAGTGACCGGAGAAGAAGAAATCGCTCTTGACAAAGCAAGAAGAACAATTGTAAGTTATATTTACACTTGGTTAGTTAATTACTTCTTCCTGTTTTTGTTTTTGTTTTTTTTTTTTCTTTGCTCATTTGTTTGATAATTGGTTAACCTCGATTCAAATGAAGAGGAGGCTGCAAACAAGCGAAGAGGATGAAATATAAAGATGTTTTAACATCAATTGGAGGCACTACACAGGATGTAAATGTTTATTTAATTGTACTCATCATCCAAATGTTTATTTGATTGTACTAAATCCCAATGTTTTAACTGTCTGTGTTGTTTGCATTTTTTAGGTGCCCAAGAATATTTTGTTGCCACCCAAAGCAAGTGAAGAGCCAAAAGACAATGCAACAACTGATGTTTGTGATATTTTAAGTCAGTGTTCTACACAACATGTCCCTCAAGTCCTAAACTTACCAGGCCCTACACCATACCAACAACTTCAAAGGTCAAGGACATGTGAGCAGTTAAATTCTCCACAAGCATTCAACTTCTCTCAATCAAGCCAGACAATCAAGAATGTTAAGTTGGAGAAGGGAAAAAAACAAATGTGATGTGTTGGAGTTTTTTTGGCACTTTTTGGCTGTTAATTGGCACTTTTTGACAGTTGAAACTTTTTATGGATTTCAGTTTTTTGAAATATGTTTTGGAGTATTTTGGCACCTTTTGGCACTTATGAAACTTATGTATTAGTGATTTTGGCATTTCTTATGGATTCCAATTTATGTACTAAGTGAACAAATCTGAAATCCAATGTATGTACCTAGTGTATGCATATTTTATGGATTCCAAGTGATTTTGACACTTCTTACTGAGTATTTTGGCAGTGAACATATTCTTATGTATTACAATTTGTGTACTCAGTGAATCTAACTTGCAAATACAAACAAATTGATGTTGAAGAGACAAAATATGTGCATCATTGTTTAATAGCAGAAGTAAACTAGTTCCATTACAACTAATGCATTAAAAACATTCATTCATGAAGTTCCATAATAACAACTAACAACAAACTAGTTCCATTACAACAACTAAACAATACATAACTAGGCTAGTTCCATAACCATTTGCACCATCTCCATAACCATCAATCATCTTTGATGAAATCCACCAAAACAAGCTTAGAACCATTACCAACCACATCAAAATGGTAGCCAACTTCCCCTTGCAATTTTTTTCACCTTCTTCGAGCTTTCTTTGCCTTTTGTTCTCCTCTTCTAGGGCCTCAACCTTCCTTAATAAATATTCATCTTCTTCCGAGCTTTTTCCATCCTTTTGTTCTCATATACTAATGCATTAACCTTCCTTAATAATCCAGAATTATCATCTTCAATCGAGGACACATTGGCGGATCCTCAAACTTGAAAAATTTACAACCTCCTCTCTAATATTTCAAGAATTCCCGGAAAAATGAAAAAAAAATCAAAAGAATTAGCTTAATCAAACCAAACAAAAAATTCAAACCAAATCAAACCAGAAATTTAAAAGTTGTATCTTCTTACTTTATAATTAAGCATGACTGAAATCTCCTACCCGGGTTCTCGTTGGTCCAGGAGGTTCGAATCACGACCATGCGCCACAAAAACACTCCATAGTACGTGACATGCGATTCTTGAGAAAATTCAGACATTATTGGCGATTTTCTTGATTGCCTTTGCACACTACCACAAAATAGGAGCTTTTTCGAGAGTTAGGGTTCTTCCAAATGGGTTTGGGGCTTTAACGGGAATGTTAGAGCAATTTGTTTGATACATGTTTTTATCTTAATTTTGATGATTTTATTTTATCACCAAAACAATGTTTAAAGGTTGTCCAAATACTCCTAAATGATTTAAAATGGTTTCAATATTTTCCTGAGTATTTCCTCAAGTTTATTTTTGTTAATAATGGACAACACTTTTATTGATTTTTTATCAATGAGTTTTTACTCCTATAACAGTTCCTAAATGTTGTCTAAATACTCTCGATCGGTTTAAAATGTTTTTACTAAATTTTCGGAGTATTTCTTGAGTTTTATTTTCGACAAAAAATTGGACAACATTTAATCTCGTGGTTGACCGGTCCCTATAGGGCAACCCCGACCGAAGATGTTTTTAGAAACAGAAAATGAGACGGAAGGAAAAATAAGCGGTCGGCCGCGCCGCGGTCGTCGGCCGGTACTGCAAGTTTCACATTGAAACAAAACTTCTTTTCTCCATTTTTACACTTAGGGGGCCAGGTTGAGACAGTCGACCGGTTGAAGCCTCGTCGACCGTCGCATACGCCTGTTGAAATTTTTCAAAGTGTTCTCATTTCTCTTATTTCATGCGACCGGTCTCCCACAGTATTGGACAAAGAAAATATGACCGTTTGACAACGGACACATTTCCTTAAATTGTGGGATTGATTTCTAACACTATATTCTTGATTTTAATTGTATTTTTCTCAGTAGATTTTCAATCCCCAAGAGAGCCTATGCTTGATCAATCATCTCCTATAAATAGAGGAAGTTTTGGAGCAACAAAAAAACAACAATTGAGATACAACACAACAAGATACACTTCAAGCATATACTTGGTCTTTCATTGTTATTAGTCTTGTTGTAAAATTGCTAGCTTATCACTTTCACATCTTTGAGGTCTAGGCTATTCTTGATTACACCTTGCACTCAAATTGTATTATTCATTATTGAGTTGTAATCTTGATTTTTGGTTATCATTCAAACACAAGATATCCTTGTGAGTGTTCTTGTGGTAAGAACACACTTGGATGATCTAGGTGATAGGTGAAGAAGATTGTGGTGATCTTCTTATTGGTGTTGAAGAATTTGGTATTCTTCAAGGTTGAAGATTGTGGTAATCTTCACAAAGGTGCCGTTGAAGGAAGATTGTGGTAATCTTCAAAGGAGATTGTGGTAATCTCCAAAGGTGGTGTTGAAGAAGAGTGTGGTGCTCTTCAAGGTGTTGTAAGTTGAATTTGTATTAATTTTGGTAATTAATAAAATTCTTTTTCTTTTCAAATCCATCCCTGGATATCTTGGGGTGGTAGAGGATTAGGCCCTAGGTGGGTTGAACCTCTTTAAATCGACGTGTGTTGTTTACATTCCGCACCTTTATTATTGTATTTGAGCATTCGATTATAAAAAGAGGGCGAAATCGAAAAGATGGAGATAATCTAGATTATCGTAGCCGCTTGACTTACACAATTTCCCTCCATTAATTAGATGACTAGGATTTTTAATTGATGTGGCAAAAGGTAAAATTATGTGTAGTTAAAATAATAATAAAAAATTCCACATCAGCCTTTCTTTGTGGGAAAAAGAACATGTGCATCTCACGTGCAATGTCCGTGAAAATAGGAGTCAAATCGCGATTTTTGTAAATTACAGGACATATTTGCAACTCCAAAATCGAACAAGACTAAAAATGCAAACCCCCTGAGTTCTTTGGACCAAAAATGCAATTTTGCCGTTAAATAATTCTCAAGCTCTACATTTGAGCTAGAGGAACCCCTCGCACGCTTACTTTTTCCCTAAGTAATCGTTGTACGATATTAAAAATATCATAATAAACATTTTACATTTCTTCTAAAGCATGTATTTACCAAAACAAGATTCTTTGGTTTTAACCTTAAAAAAAAAAACCCATCACGGTTCCATATACGGTTCTAACCGACGGTTAAAACTACCTAGTCTACGATTTTTGAGACCTGAATCGGAACCGAAGAACCGCCTACACGGTTCCGGTTTGATTTTGGAACCGTTGACCACTTACGATTTAGGAGAACCGTTGACCACGATTCTAGTTCCGATTTGGAACCCTGGTTTGCCCATTTGGCCACCCCTACTTGTAATCGAATGTAGGAAAAAGGTTTGTGAACTTTGTCCAAAACATATAGGGATATGATTAGGGATTACAATACCTGTTATAAAATCCCAATTCAAGTGCAAATTTTAATGTTATTCATTTAAATCAAAATTGATTCACAATAGTTGGGTTTCTCTCGGCTCTCGCTTGTGCATGACTCAGTTCTTGAGTTATACCCGTATCTTGCTAAATTCTTGTTAGATTCGTGTTGTGTTATCATCGTATCATAAATCGACTCATCTACTATGGTCTTTGAGACACCAATTAGACTTGGAAAGGGTTGAAATAGAATCTGGGTGGAATTCAAATATCAACGGGCACCAATTTATGATTATTTTCAGTAAATTTACTCCAACAAATACATTTTCTTTATAATTAGTATAAAAATTAAAATAAAATCAAAATCTCTAATCCCTAAATCCAAAAATTTCAGTTTTATGGTGATATATAAAGATAAATCCCTATTTCATTTGCCTACTTCGCGCCATTGGTAAGTCATATATACTGCGATTATATAGGCACCGCACAATGGACGGTGGCAGCTCCACATCCTCGCCGTCCGATTTGAGCAATGCTCCGACGGCCTTCGATGGCGGCGCTTCCAGATTCCTTGCCAACCTGCCCTCTCGTGGCAACTTCTCATCTACTGTCCTCTCCACTAACCCGGTATTTTCAGTCTCCTCAAATCCTATTTTCTTCATTTGATTGGTAGTTTTTTTTTTTTTTGAAGAAAAAATAGCTGAATTGCATAGCGTACTATTTATTTCATTTAAAGGCAACTGATTTTTGTTCCAATGTTGGTGAAAAGTTTTGGCTTTTGTTAAAAGAGAAATTTTCAAGGGTTTTTATTTTCAGTTCGAGCAAAACAATTCCTTTTGATGCGTTTTTTTTTTTTTTTTTTTTTTCTCGAAATCGAAATTTACTGCATTTGTTTGGCATTTCTTGAAATTCTTGTTGAATTTATGGGTTTTGTCCGAATTCACTAGGAGAGAAATATAAGGAAGTGATGGAAAAGAGATTTGCTTTGTGAGATGAGTCAAATAAATGTATCTAATGCAGACGAGCAAGTTAGAAAGATGAGGTTGAACAACGTGCTTTGCTATTAAAGACTGTTTCTTAATAGAGTTTTAGTGGCAGGTTGGGTGATTTGTACTTATAGGAGTCTTAATTCAACAGTAATAAGACCTTTCCAAGCTTTCACTAAATCCATAACTACGAATCATTTGATTAACATTCGAGTCATGCTGAGGGCTTCATTGCTGGGCATTTGCTGTTTCAAGTTATCTACACATGTTCGATTCTTCTTCCACGTGCAATATGCGCTGATCAAGGCAACTTTTCTTGTTTTGATGTGACCATGTGGTTTCTTCGAATATTTCGCGAAGGTTAATAAGTAGGATTCTGGTGTAATGAAGGAAACTTGTTGCTGAAAGTAAATGGTTATTTCTAGTTTCAACATGTGCATGTAATGCGCACCAATCAATCCAGTTATTCTTGTTGGGATGGGAATACGTCGTTTTTGGATATTTCTTGAGCATTAATTTATTGGATTCTCGTGTAATCGGGAAATATGTTGCTGAAAATAAACGTGATTATATTGCGAGGCACTAAACGTACTTGCTGAGTGAATGATAAATCAATAGAGTGATAGACAATCGGAATTTCACATAAGTTATCTACTCGATCACGATGCCTGCGAAAATCTCAATCCTGATTTTCTATCTTCTTCATATCTAGTTTGACTTACTAAAAAGAAGGGGTGTTTGACTTTTACCGAATGTGGAAAAGATTACTCTTACTTTTATTTACATGTGTAGCAGTTACAGGGGTTGGACTACAACGGTCATTTTATTTTTATCTCTGAAAATGTGCATATCCGATTCAAATATTCTTCTATATTTAAGTTTTACATGTTCACAATTTATGCAGAAAGGCATGCGGGTTTACATGTGCCATCATGATACGTCACCTCCAGGTTCTTTTGTGCATTTTCAATAAGTCATCATTTTACATTATACCAAAAGAAAAGGGAAAAAAAGAGAACATCAATAAGAATTAGTTGCTTTGACCTTTGTTTGCATGTGGAAACGAGCACTACTCTTTATCTCTTAAATATACAGTGCTGTGTTACCCTCATAGCTGGATTCATCTCTGTTCTGCACATTCTTTTTGCTCCAAAGATCTTTTAATTCGATTAGTTTTGATTTTGGAATGTAAATACTGCCTTGGTCAGTTTTTGTAGCTTCTCTGGTGCTATAATTATGCTAATGATATCCTATCCTCTGTTTGGATCAGGGAATTTGTGAATGAAAGTGAAAAGGAAAAGGACTTTCAGTCGAACTCGAAATCAAATTCCATCATACTTTTAACAAGATTTTAATTTATAAATGTTGTTAATTGTAGTTGAGTATCAGAAAAAAGTAATGAATGAGCTTTATAAGATAAAATATATTTCTCATATTCTACATTTCCATCATGTTTTCCTTCAAAATCAAACAAACGAAACTCTTTTCTTCACCAAAATCCAAGATCCAAACAAAGGATTAAAAATGTTTACTTACTTCCTTGGGGAGTGAATTAGGTCACTACTTGTAGCCAAACCTCTGACTATTAGGCAGTTTATGTTAATTGGAACTACATTTTACCCCTATATTAATTGTATACTTGCTTTTACATATCATCATCTTATTTTGTCTCATTCTATATTTGTTTCTTGTCACTGTACATAACGAACGTCTTCCCGATTTTTCTGTACCAGTGGACCAGGTTATAACAACAAACCAGACAAATATATTAATTAGATCTCTTATGCTTCAAAAGAGTAATTCTAGTTCAAAAGATGGGAAAAGTACTGCTGCAAATCAGAGTTCGAGGAAAAGGTAACGAATCCATCTATTGTGGGTTAGCAGTGCAGGGTAGTTGTTATTCTCAACAATTTTATGCTACTTATTGTTATTTTTTTAGTTTCATGTTCAATCGAACTGTCACTTCTCAGGCCTGCCGAGAAAGCTTTGGTTGATAAAGCTGCAGGAAAGAAGGCCATGTCCAGCACTGAGCTTGATTCTTCCCAAGGTGAGATGTGCATTGTACATTGTCTTACTTTTTATAAATTGAACTTAGGGATAGTTACAAAAACACCCTTGAGGTTTGGGTTAATTACAAAAAAACCCCAGAGATGTTTCAAAATTATAAAAAACCCCTCCAGGTTTCATTTTGTCTTAAATTTAAGGGGGTAACTATAATATTTTTGTAAATATGAGAGGTTTTTTTGAAATATTTTTGAATATCACCAGGAAAAATGTAAGACAGACTCAAACCTCAAGGGTTTTTTTTTTTGTAATTTTCAAAGAACTCTGGGTTTTTTTTTGTAACTAGCCCAAACCTCAGGTGTGTTTTTGTAATTATCCCTTGAACTTATATAGAAATATTTGAGCTGTGAAAGGCTTAATAGTGTTGCAATACAGACTATCTACAACCGACAGACTTGTTTACTTTTGCGTAATGTCATCCCCTCATGTTTTGCTAATCAAATTAAGTTCTCTCTAGAGTTGTCACTATCTTAGAGTTGTGTCTATCTTAATTATGGAAACGTCATTTTTACGCGTTGATGACCTCTAGTCACTCAGATGAAGAGAAGTCTTTTGAATTTCATATTAGCTGGATCACTTATTCTTCAAGTTGATCTTGAGGCAAGATGAAGAATCTTAGATCCTAAAGAAGAATGTTTTGTGGCTTCAATATTGGCTTGAACAATTTGACTGAAGCCGGCTAAGTCCACCATGTGTATTCTTGTCATTTAGACACCTAAGAAGACTTTTAATGAGTTTTGGAAGAGTCTTTATCGTTGCTAAAGTTGCTTTTGAACATAATAATTTGGATTTGAAGTAGGATTTGAGGGGAAAAAAATCAAATGAGTTCATATTTGGCGGATTTTAAATTCACCACAAAATAGCTCAAAATGGGAGCTTAATTATTGAAATTCCTTGCAACATATACTTATCCAAACAAAGTAAATTCGTTACTATCAATTTGAAGTCCCTAGCCCAAAATCCATTAATAAAATAAAGAGATAATTAAAAAAACCCTGAGGATTGAAATAATTACAAAAAAAAACCTTAGAAGTTTCAGAAGTAGAGAAACCCCACTGAGGTTTGATTCTTATATTTGGGCCCAACCGTTAGTTGACCGGGTGGAATCTGCGGATTCCATGTCGTCATTAAATATTTTACAATTACATTCCTCAACTTTTCTAAATATTACAAATAACCCAAATTTTTTGTTTGTCTATATTTAATATTTAGAAAAATTTAGAAAAATTGAGGGGTGTAATTGTAAAACATTTGATTGCGTCAGCAAATTAGTTCGTTCAACTACGGTTAGGGTAAAAATATAAGACAAAATCAAACATCAAGGGGTTTATGTAATTCTGAAACTTGGATTTTTTTGTAATTACCCCAAACCTCAGTTTTTATTAATTATCCCTAAAATAAAACTAAACTGCAATATTTTTGGCCACTTCTGAAATCTGCTTTCTGGAATAAGAAAAGTAAATGTAATTGTTGCTAATTCTTTTTATAGTATATCATCTTCTGTGACTAAACTTCTATTATGCACCCTATCTTTGAATGCAAACAAAGATCTGCAGAGCTTGACAGTACAAAGGCTCCGTGCTCTTCTTAAGGAGAAAGGCCTTTCAACTAAGGGGAGAAAGGCAAGTGCCTCTCATATTTTACTTTTTCAAGACTAACTTTAACAAAGGCATCTAATTGTCGTGCATGTGGTTAAGTCGAATCCGTTCTGTATAGTTGAACGCATAATTTCATTTCTATTAACAGGATGAGCTGATTGCTCGCTTGAGAGGCGACTTGGCGTAAACGGCTAAAATGGTGGTTGTGAAGTTGAGAGATTAATTGCTCTTCAACTCTGTACATTATTACAACATTTCATAGATGTAGCTGCAGTTTTAGTGGTATTATGCTTTTGAACCAACTAAGAATGTTGCCTGCTGCTGGATTTTATGTTGGAGCATATTTTGTCTCACTTAAGATGGGATGAAGGCTTCTATAGTGGATCTCCTTAGATTGCAAGTCCCCCCTCACTAAAAAGTATGAAATGGAAAGATGATTGGTTTCTCGTTCTCCTATCTTTTTCTTTTTCAATTACAAAATGGTAATTAGTTATTTCAGATGGTGTTGTATCTCGAAAAGGAGATAAAACCATCTGCAACAATTCACACTATTTTTAGTGTATATTCTCGCACTATTTTGATGCAAAATTTGCACTATATCTTTAGCATTTCTTGTAGTAAATTACGTACTAAAAAGAAAGGAATATTCCATAATATTTCATTTAACTGCATATTTTCACACACTAAAATTATTAATTTAAAACAAAGAGGAAAGAAAAAAATTTAGCGTACCTCAAAAGATGTGCGATATTTCCGGAGCAAAATTGTTTACATCTTCAATGATGTAGTCTTTGGAGCAAGTGTCTCATAATTGAAGATAGAACACCCCAAGATAATTGAAGATAGAACACCCTCTTAGAGATCTTTATAAGGAATGGACAATTCCTTAGATATTTGAAAGGGGAGATAATATAAGTAGGGATGTCATTGAATCGGATTTGGGTCGATTTGTCTAGTCCAGTCTTTTGGGGAAAAAAAATGGACCTAGTCCCGAACTAGTCTTTGATCCAGATCAGATGGGTTGATTTGTTAGGCCCGCTAAACCTATTTTATATTATAAAAATAGTAAAAAAAATTAAAAAGAAATTAATGAGGTATTTCAAAAATATGTTTGTAAAATACAATATCATAATAAAATACATTTTTTTGTTTTAAAAAATTAAATGGGTCATGTTGGGGTCAGGACGTCAGATGGAATTTAAAGTCCAGATTTGCTCCAAATGGGTGGGTTCAAGTTCGACTGGAACCCATTGTCATCCCAAATATAAATAATTTATTTTAATATGCTTCATATTATTATTTTATAATTTATACAGTGGAAAAAGTCAATAAATTATGTGTAGTAAGGAAGGACTACAACCTACACTGGATAGACTGACGCAAATGTAGAATGATCAATCACGCATTAAAAAAGATAACTTTTGAAATTCTGTTATTAAAAATTGTAAAATATATTTGTATAGTATAACAATGTATGATTGCATGAATGATTGAGAAGTATTTATTTTTTCTACGCATTTTGAACTTAATCAATAATGAGTGTATTTAAAATTAAAAGTTAGCATGCATTTCATATCTATTTTGTACAATGGTTACATTCTTTAAAGTTCGAAAAACATATGAAAATTATTTACAAGTGTTAATTGAATATCATGCATATAGCTAAAACATAAAAATCTTAGTTAATTTTTAGGGATTAGTTATATCATTAAAGAGTTATCTCTTTTTTTCTATCATTTTCAAATTTATTGTTCCACTTTTTTCTTTTTAATTTGTATTGTATTCGTATTTGATAAATCACGTTTTAAACTTCAAATAATCAACAATTCATATTTATCTCACAATTCTCATACATTCAAATAATGAATACAAAATAAAAAAAGAAAAGAAAGAAAAAAAGGACAAGTAGAACCTTTTCATCGCTATATCAAAATTACACGAAAGACGCATAAAACTTTGAATCCATTGGATGAATACTTTTTTTTTTTTGAAACGCATTTGGATGAATACTTTTAGTCTAGTCATTTCAGCTCGATTATTTAACTTTATTTAATTTGGTCAACAATTTCATGCAATCTTATATATAAACCAAATTCTTCATAATCTTGTTTTCGTCCTATTACCATCATTGCAGTGATGGTGTTGTTCGACTTAACAAGTTCACATTGCTATTATCACAATTATACCTATCGACATACCACGTTCCAACTAGTAATATATTTTAATAAATTAATTAGTACATTAGAAAGAGAGAATATAAATATCCATACACTTAAGGTTCAAATCTAAAGGTTCGAATGTTTTTCATCTTATTTGAGTATTTTTTTTCTCACTACTGCTAATATCAACCATGATTCTCAATTGTCACACCTATATAATCAATATTCAACCGTATATTATCTCAATGGGGCCACTACACATACTTGAATTTATTCTTATATTACATAAGTAGAACCCATTTTCGTCATACACATCAATTTTCAAAGTGGACTAACACCACTATCAATTTTATCCAATTACATATATAATATTATTACTTTTCCAACAATATTACTCCACATATATAATAAGTGTCTTTTTAGGAAAAACACACACATATTAAAGATTGTGTTAAAATATCAATTATACCTTTAATTAATAATAAATGCTATTTTGGAACAAACAAATTTAGACATTAGTGTTAGTTGGAAAACGATACATTTAAGGGTACTTTAATTTGGGAAATTTTTTTCTCACCAATCTTGAAAATGTGAAAAAGACATTATTTTTTAAGATTTTTTTTATGTGTCAAAATGATACTTATTGGGCATAGAAGGTAGTAAAATAGTTCCCACCAAGTACCTATCATTAAAAAAAAATCATCTTATTACATTTTTTCAATAAAAAATTAAAAATATACTAAATCAAACATATTCCCGAATTTTCACCCCATAAGTTATAATCAAACATATTTCCACTTTTGCGTAAATTCCAATTAAAAATTTTGAGATTTTATGTCAATGGAATGAAAAATCACTTTTTCTAATGGAATAAAAACCATACAAAATTTCCATTTTGATTGACACGTATATTGACTATTGAGAAATCAAATCAATTTTGGCTTTAATGTAGTCAATTTCTCACTAAGGCTACCGGCTACGAGCAAAAGTTCAAGATTACTTTCAAGAAAAAGAAGTAGAATCTGAAAAAGGATAACGTTGGTTGGAAATGATAAATCCAAAAAATAATACTCCACTCAAAAAAAAAAAATACTAATAAGAAAAAAATTAAATTTATGACCACATATTTACGTTGAAATAAATTGGATGTCGACCAGTCAGCTCCCACTTTGGCTATTTTCACTTCTATGGGGTTTGACTTCTGGAAAACTCGTTTGGCTCAAGCAAGACCATATATATATATTTTGTTTTCATTTACGGCGCCGAAATTTTGAAGAGATATGTAATAATACTTCGTTTATTATAAAATTGATTGGTTATAACTTATACCTTTTTTATGTTTTTTTTTTTTCGGGAACGATATACCTTTTTGTTATGTAAAAATGTGCTTTCTATATTTCTTTTTCTGCCCTTGTGTCCTTTTTCCACTTATTACAATTGACGAACGTGCTTGAAATAGCATTCAATTCCGTCCGTCCTATAGAAATACAATCAAGATTTCCTACTCTATTTTATGTTACATCTCGTCTAATACACTACAACATAAATGGCGTTAGATAACACAAAAAATTTATAAAGACTTTTTACATAAGGTACATATGTAACATTAAAATTTTTATTTAACACTTTTGTAAGACTTTATCAATACGTAACACTTATATGTAACACTTTTATATAAGTAACACTTATTAAGATCACTTTTTTTTGTTATTTCTTTTGTAACGCAAATAGGTAACACTTTTATCAATATGTAACGCTTATATGTAACACGTTTATATAAGTAACATCTTTTAAGTATCACTTTGCTTTTGTTATTTCTTTTGTAACGCAAATATGTATTACTTTATTTAAGAAGCACTCTTGACAACACTATATTTTATTGATTGTAACACTTTATAAGCTATATTTTAGTAACACAAAATATATAACTATAATTAAATCATGTCAAATATTTATTTTATTAATTGAGGTCACTAAACCTAAAAATTGTAGACATCATGTACTCTGTTTTTTTAACTGAATTTTTGTTTTCTTTTTACAAAGTATTTTAGTTTTGCTTTTATTTTTTTATCTTTTACGAAGGCAATTAATTCCGTCTTAATATCGACGAAAAATGCGCATATATATATTTTATTATTATTATTTATTTATTTTTTAATTTTTACTAACGGAGACCAATTTCATCGCTAACCTTTCTTTTTATTTTTTTTTTTTACTTTTTAAAAAAATTACCAATGAAAATTGATGTTGTCGGTAATTACTTAGGAATTTTTTCCGTCGGTAAATTATTTTGGCGTTATTTTCTTTATTATTTAATTTATTTAATGTTAGAACTTTTTTATCTGTAAGTAATTAATTATATTTTTATATATTTTTTATTTCTACCGATTGAATATGTATCAGTCGATAAATTTAATTTATATATTTTTGATATTTTCAATTTTTGTGTCCTTTAATATATGATATGATATGGTTTTCGAACTATATACTATACAATAGAAAATTTGATATATGCAAAGTGTATATTATAATTTAATACATATATTATAAAATATAATCTTTATTATATAAAATATATTATATATACATATAATATATATATATATATATATGTGTGTGTGTGTGTGTGTGTGTGTGTATATAAAACAAAGCAAAAATTGTAATAAGAATCAACTTAGCTTAGTGGCAAATTGTCAATTCCATACATAACAGTCGTGGGTTCGAATGTACTTGGTGGAAAAAATAGCATTTCTACGAAGTGCTACAAAAAAAATGTTACATAAGAATCATATGTAACACTTTAGAAGTATTTTTTTAAAGTGTTACAAATATAAAAAGTGTTACAAAAAGTGTTACATAAGATTCATATGTAACACTTTAGAAATATGGCTTCAAAGTGTTACCAATAGAAAACTTAATGTAACACTAAGAAAAAGTGTTACTAAAAGCTAATAAAAGTGATATCTTAGACTATAGGTAGCACGGACAAGTGCGAAGACCATAAAAGTGCTACCTATTATCTATAGTAATATTTTATGGCCATTAGGTAACATTTTTTTGAGTGTTACCTAATGCCATTTATGTTGTAGTGATATAAATTATTTAAATACCACTTGTACAAAAATAACGTTATCAAGTATACATAACATGTATTAGTACCATTAAAATAGAATATGAAACACTCAATGTAATAAAAGATCCAATTGATAAAAATAAATACCGTGGAAAGATTTTGATTAATTGAACAGAGGATTTTAAGGAGAAAATCTCAAATAACTTCATATAACATAAATTTGAGATACACCGTAATTACTAAAAAAACGGATTTAAAATTCATCATATTAAAAACTTATTGGAACAAACTTATTCTTTGATTATTCACAAAAACTTATATGGGACCGTCTCACGGATCTAGATTCGTGAGACGGAGCTCCAAATACCCATACCCTTTGAAATTACCCAAATTACTGAAAACTCCTTAAATTACACTGTTACCCAAATCTTGCTCTGATTTTTCTCTCTTCTATCTTTTCTCTTCCGATTTCTCTCGTCTTTTTTCTTTCTCTGCTCTCTTTTCACGAAACTTCTCCCATGTTACCCGAGCCCCAAATACCAGTTTGTTTCCCTTTTTTATGCGATTTTCAGCGTCTTCTTCTTCTTCTTTTTTTTTTTTCATTTTTTACATTCTACAGTTTGGTTTCTTCAATTTTTCTGCACTTGTTCCGAGTTTGCATCTCTTCGACCAATCTCTTGTACTTATTATTTTCGATTTTAGTTTTTCCTTTCACTCTAGCTCTCTTCAATTTTCTTTCAGTTTTTGGTATTTTTTCAATTTTTTTTTTGGTTATGGATTTTGCTTGAAAATGTATATTAGGGTTTAAATTTAAACAAATGAAAGGTATCACTTTTTGTTCACAGAGTATCGATTTATGGATTAAAAGTATCACTTTTTACTATAAATGATTATGAAAGAACATAAAACTGCAAAAGTACCATCTTATTAAAGTATTTTTTTTGTTCAAAAAGTATCGATTTTTGGGTTGAAAGTACGATTTTTTGTTTCAAAAGATTTGTGAAAGTAAGAACATAAAATTGCAGAAGTACCATCTTACTAAAGTATTATTTTTTGTTCAAAAAGTATCGATTTTTGGTTTGAAAGTACCATTTCTGTTTCAAAAGATTTATGAAAAGTAAGAACATAAAATTGCAGAAGTATTAACTAATTAAAGTATCACTTTCTGGTGAAAAATATCGATTTTTGAATTAAAAGTATCACTTTTTATTATGAATGATTATGAAAGAATATAAAATTATAGAAGTATCATCTTATTAAAGTATCATTTTTGTCCCAAATGTATCGATTTTTTGGGTTAAAAGTATCACTTTCTATTATGAATGATTATGAAAGAATATAAAATTATAGAAGTATCATCTTATTAAAGTATCATTTTTGTCCCAAATGTATCGATTTTTTGGGTTAAAAGTATTTCAAAAGATTTATAAAAATAAGAAAATAAAATTGCAGAAGTATTACCTAATTAAAGTATTACTTTGTGTTGAAAAAGTATCGATATTTTTAATTAAAACTATCACATTATATTATAAATGATTGTGAAAGAATATAAAATTGTAGAAGTATCATCTTATTAAAGTATCATTTTTTGTCAAAAGGTATTGATTTTTGGGTTAAAAATATCGAGTTTGTATAATATAAGTGATATATATTACACATTTAAGTGAAAAAATATTAGGCGTTAGATTGAAAAGTATTACTAAGAATTAAAAAGTATTAGTTATTTGAAGAAAAGTATACTGACTATGATGTTGCTATTTCCGTATCTCATCCCAAGAGAACTTCACCAAAATCTCGTATCTTCATCACCGACAATCGTGCAATCATCACCACCAATATTGCAACAACTTAGTGAAACAATTAAATATTTTCCTACAAGGGCCAAATTCTCCACCACCGAGAAATGAATGGCATCGTTTAACGACATATATATATTCTAAAATTTCAATTCCACATCCACACCACCGCCTCGATCGCCGAGTCAATACTAAGAAAACATGCAACTATGCAAACAATAACACATTTCCGGTCACAAAAGCAACCCAAAAGCTAGGAAGACCAAACATATTGAATATTTTAATAAATTTGATGTTGAGGACAAAGATGTATAATCGGATAAGGACCCAAAATCAAACCCGTGTGTGGTGATTGTTCGATAATTGACCGTCATGGATTGGAAATTTGGGGGAGGTGACGGGGAGATGGAAGAAGCAGAGATAGCGAGAAAGACAAAAGTTTATGTATTTTTTTCTTTTCGTTTTTGTTTGGTTGGGTGTGGTTCCAGGTTGATTGTTGGGTGTAGATTTGGGTTGGTGTTGTGGATCCGTCTCACGAATTTAGATCCGTGAGACGGTCTCACAAGAGACCTACTCTTGATTATTTGGTAAGAATTAGACAAATGGGATTGAAGAGCTCGATGATAGTTTATTCACATTATAAATTCAAAATATTCTTACCTAATTCAACATATCGCCTAAAAATTTTGAATTACTTTTTTATATATCGACTAAACAAGAATATATACATAATTCTTTTAAATATGTGTATATAAATATTACAATAGAACCTCGATAATTTAATACTCGATTAATTAATAACATCGCTTAAATAAATTCATTTTCGTTCCTGACTAGGGCAACCTGCTAACTTAATAATTCTCTAAATTTATAAAATCGTACAAATACTTGAATTCTTATATATATACCCCATGCAATATATAAATTAATAATTTCATAACTATAATTAATCTATGAAGATTTCATAAAAATGATTCAATTGTTATTTATTTCTTGTTGAAATATAATTGATGTCACCTTGAATCTAATCTCTAATGTTTGTTGTTAGTAAAGATTTTTAGTGAGTTTTTTTTTAACTCAAAGAAAAATTATTCAATGTCAATGTTCTTGAGCTTCCTTTTGATAAGGAAGATCTACATGAGGAGTTTCACAATTCACATGTTATTAATGATTATCTGTTGGAAATATTATAAATATTTCGGGTGAATGAGAAATTGTTGTCAAAAGGTGTGACGGTTCATTTGAAGACTATTCGTTTTGAAAAAGGTTTATCCAGAATAGTTGTGTTGTTTCGTTTGAAACCAATGGACGTGTCTGTTTGAGTAAATGGACATGTCTATTTGAACAATTGTGTTGTTTCAATTGTGATCTTTGGTAATCTAGAAATATTCCCCTTCTTCGAGAAAATGAATGAGCAAAAACATTAAATTTTTGCATACGAACATGTTTTCCGTAAAAGAGAGAGTACAAAATATTTGAAGTTCGCCTCTCTTGTTTTTTGGAGTGCTACTACAGACAGAGGAGACCGTTGTATTTTGGGAGACGTTTGCTATTCAACCGTGGGCACCGTAGCGGGCAATTCGTCTTAAAGACATAGAGTCGAATTCTAGCCTCGATGCAAATTTCTCATATTTATGTATTTTATTTTTCTCAAATCCAAGTAATTTTTCTGGTTTAATTCCCGAATATAATATCGCACGTGTTAAATTCCCAATAATTTAAGACGAATTATCTTCCGCTGCGTGCGTATTATATTCTATGATTTACTGTCAAGATAATGTTGATTACATGAGTCTGCCAAAGCCCCCGTATGATCGAGTTTTGTATTTATAGTTTGGACTTGAATGGTAATCTTGATTTTCAATTGTTTGAATGGCTTCCACCAACAAACAGATTCACGTGCATATGTATTGAATGAATATTTCCTTGTGGAATAAGGTGATTGGCGAATGCTCTTTATGATCACTCACAGAAATTGAATAAGTTTCATGATTATATTATCAAAATTGTATTCTATATCATGTTAAATTTCTTGATTCAAATATGTTTTCATCTGTGAGATTAAAATCATTGTTTTATGTGTAAATGTTTGTCTACGAAAAACCCATGAATGTTTTGTTTGATCAAAATATATACTACGATGGAGTTTGTTATCGTGGAAACGTGAAAACAAAATAAGTTGGCGGTGACAATAAGAAGTGATTGAACAAAGAAGTGAATGATTATTTATCTTTCGTCTTCGTATCCAAAATAGATGGAATTATAATAGTTTCCCCTACATGTGTGATCCAATGCAATTTCACCACTGGTGATTGTTTTTCTCATGGAGAAAAGTCGGAAAATACTCAGCGGGGATGATTAAGCGATGGCAATATAAAATATTATTTTATCTCGCGGTGCTGAGTTTGGGCTTGTTAAAGCCTACGTTGTTGAATCCAGTTCAAAAGAGAAAAGGAAATGATTCTAATGTGGGGAAAAGTTACCTCTTTTAGAATCAATTCACAAAGTGATATCTCAGATCCAATTTTGTGCAAACAAGATCCCAGGTAGAAAGTATTTTATTACTTTTATAGACTTAACACATTAACATGAATGCCATAACGAAATTGGTGAATATGAAATTATTACCAAATGTTAAATTGGATTCACAATATAAATGTGGGATTCCATGTTCGGATACTGCGATAGCCAATCAGCTATAGCCAGGGCACAAAGTGCCAACTTGAGTGTTGTGACAATTTGGTGTCATGACGGCAGGTGTTATGACACCTCGAGTGTCAGTGTCATGATAACTTTAGTTCTATGACATTTTGAGTGTCATAAACATGTGAAGAATGCATGAGCAAATCTAATTGTCCTTGTGTGAGACATATGATTTAGCATCCCCTCGTGAGGAGCACATGTCAAGTTAACTCTACCTAAAATATGGTAAATGTACACAACTCAGAGTCCTTTAGCCCTCCTGGGAAATTCTTTGTAATTTTGAGTAGGTAATTGGACTATTTGTCGGTTAGCGATACAATCACAGATTGAACTTTGTGAGGAATAACAATTGTTAGATCGATAATTCCCAAAGTTGACCTTGTATTCGCTTATTTTAGCTTCACCGCAAGTGTACGGTGCGCTTTATAGAATATGGTTAGCAAGGTCGAATCCACAGGAACTAATAAATTATTATACTAAGTCTTGGATTATAATAGCCTCAATTTTATCTAGGCGAATTTAAAGTTGATAGATTGGTTTTATTAATACTATGACAAGAAAAATTTATCCTAAAAGAAACAAAGCAAAGAGTTGATTAAAAGATCAAGTAGATTAATGGATTCATGGGTTATGGTTTCATTAATATCCCCTTTTATTATCGATTAATCAAACCAAAGTTATACGTATTCTTCCCTATAGACGACCACATAAGTAATTTACCCTCTCTCTCGAGATGTATGTAAAAACGTTGATTGGGATATATATGCTTTAAGCATCTCTACTCAACATGAGATATCCAACTCCCAAAAGCTCAAAAGATTATAAATCCTCACGAATATTCACAGACTTCTCAATCATGCAAGATATTCATGTCAAGTACTCATAGATCTAGTATTGAAACTCATCGGTTAGAATTATGAATCAATACATCAAACAAGTTAAACCAATAGCTTTTTGAATAGGGTTGGAAAACAATAACTTCAATTGTAATTAATCATCAAATAAAAGTATCGATTAACCTACTCCCAAACCCGGAATCACAAGAAGTTTAGCCGGACATAGAAAATAAATAATCCATAGATAAATTATTCATGTTCATGTCTAACTAATTGAAAAATAAAAATACTATGGAATGAGTGAACTCGGGGGATGTTGATGATCTCTCGATCTATCTTCAATCCTCGAAGGTGTGGTTGCGGTCTTGATCGATCTCCCCATTCTCGGTGGAAAATTGCTCTTTTCTCCGTGTTCTAGGGCAAAAGTCCTCGTATCTTTGTTTGTGGGGCGCTGAGTCTCTATTTGTACTTCGTTCGGTCGAAACCTAGTTGAAAATCTGTTAAACTCGTTTTCCGGCCGTGTTAGGTGCCGCGAAAACATGCCAATCATCGGCGATGCACGGTCGTGGCGCATAACGCACGACCAGCCCGCGGCGTAGTCGAACTTGAGAACGGCATTGGGTTAGCGCAGCCATGCTAGGGACGCACGCCGCCTGCGCGCGCACTAGACTTGATATTTGTCCATTTTCTTTCGTTTCGCCGGTTAAATCGACTTCTTCCGATTCAACTCCAAACTTCGTACATTACGTCAAGTATTGGCGGTTCTTTATCGCAATGCTACTCAATTGTTGCCAAAATGCTACAATTATCAACAAATTCCTACAAAATGAGCAAAGCGTAATACCTTTTCCACAAAACAGAAATAAAGCCCTATTTACTCATGTAATGCATGCATAGCAACTAATTCTAGCCATAATTAAGCCCAAAATACATGCAAAACACATACCAATCAAACCCCAAACTTAAACTCGATGACACCCGTCGATCAACACTCTATAAACAAATCAAAATACCAATGGGAGTAATGAAGAGCAACTCAAGAACAATGCATTACAATTCATGTCGTTTATCCATAGAATCAAGCACAAACCAACCAAGCTTCAAATATCTAACACGAAACACATGTCTATTAAAATCATGGCAAAACACCTCAAATCATGCCTCTCATGGATAATGTATATACTCTACTCTCTGGATGACAAAGGACGTGTATTCACTCAAATCATATCAATGTTGAAGAATTATCATATGCTTGCAAATCTCTCACATCTTCGCCACTCGTTTGTATGCAATTCACAAATCGAAAAAGAACTTTGCTTATGGTTGTAATGGAGGCTCTTTGGTTAAGGTAGAGAAATATGGATAAAATGACTCAAACTCAGCGTATAGATTGGTAAGCGCATCTTTTTTTTCTCAAACAATTTTTTTCTCATTCAAATCAACTATGCACCCCAATCACCCTTTTATTCTATCACATCTCTATTTCTCCTTATTTTTCACACAATTTATTCTCTTTCACCTTACATCACAATTCTCACCTATATGTTCATTTACGGCCAACTCACTTATGCGATCTTTTTTCTCGACTCTTTTGTGAGTATCCTACATTTTCCTCATTTTCTTCTTTTATTCCCAATCACCCAACATACGACCATTTTCTAACTTCTCGATATCCTTATTCAACCCTTTATTCAATCCATTTACTCAATGTTATACACTCAAGCTTAGGGTAACGAGATATATCAAGTTAAGACTTGAAATGTGGCTATCAAAAAATCAAAAATAGGCTCAAATTGGCTAACTAGGGAAATCAAATATCATAAGATAGGCAAAAGGCTTAACAAAATGGCCTAAAATCATTTTCATAAATTGCATACAACATGTGACTTCGACGGAGATACCATAGCAAGTTCTAGAATTCATATCAACACGAATGACACACTCCATCAACAAACAAGACCGCGTATAATAAAAGCGTTAAAAGACTCAAAAAAGCTCACAGGCTTGCAATTGCGTAATTCAAAGTATATCAACCATGATTCCAATATTCACATGCTCCATATCATTTATTCTCAATCACGGTCAACTCACGCTCAACACCCAATTCAAAACAACATAAACTGTTCAACAAATGCTCCCAAGATCACAACAAGCACACAATAGCGGTCAACTCACTCCTTAAACAACTAAGAAAACAATAAACGTGCTAAAGTAATAAACGTCCTAAAAATCAAAAACAAACATCTAATGCAATGCAACCTACATGCTCTAAATACAACTACATGAATGCTAAAACGCCACACCCTTCAATCAAATTACTACCTCTTCCCCAAACTTGAATGAAATTATAGCGCATAGAAGAGAAGATAGAATTTCAAAGAAAAGTGTGGAAATAGACCCGGCTCCTTTGTGGGGGTGGCGGCGGAAAGTGGCCCTGGAGATGTGCCACATTTGTACCGATGCATCATTTGCAACATCTCCAATTCATTTGCTCTTGGGCTTGATATCTCTCTTTGCTGCTTCGGAAAGCACGGAACTCCTCCCCGGTGGTGCCGAACTCGTCCCCTCTTTGCCACAAGCTCTCCTCAAAAGCAAAGAATCTATCTTGATAATCCCATCCCCCACGCTCCTCACCTCAAGTTGGAGCTCTGCGAATGTCGGGCCTCACTTGGGGAACCCGTGCTCAAAGCCTCCTCTTTGGGCTTTGGCTCAAAGCCCTCTCTTGCCGATTATATTCCCTCTCCTCAATCGCCAAATCCTCCTCATTGGGCAACCCTACCTCATCTTTTTCCTTGCAAAATGGCCTTCCATGACTACGATATGTGCCTCGAGTTCATGAGCCAATTACTTTCATTGTCCACCACAGTTGTGAGTTGCGGGTTAGGAAGTGGGAAGGCCGGTCCAACCCTTTGTTGGAAACATATGATGTTCTCTTCATCTGTTATTATTTTCATCGTGCGGCGTTCATGTTTATGCTCCGACCCCACTATCGGCTCCATTCGATCATATCAACCCCAAAATGTCGAAAGCAATGGGGTTAGCATTCCCCAATCGATTGTCCCCCGCATCCTGCTTGAAACATACACGGCGTGTTCCACAAAGTGAGCCGCCATGTTGTAAGGGTGCGGGTGAGCATACAACAAAATAGGTATAGCTCCCAAGCTTGCACACCTCCGTTGTTGTGTCTAGCGTACCGCCTGAGCCACATTACTGGATGTAGCGGAAGACGGGGTTTCGGAGTTATAAGGCCTTCGACGTACGTGCCGCATATTGCATCGGGCCGGTCTCTCCTGTCTAAACCAACAATCGCCAAAATCATCTCGCTATAATTCGCTGCGGTCCTGAAAGGGCGTTAGATTCGGTACCCAAAAATCTCATTGAGTTGGGCGATAGTGACGTGCCTCCACACATTGCCCAATCGAAACGGATTGCCTGGGGCTCATTGTTTGCTCGCATCTCGGTAATATCCAAGGTGCTCAGGAACTCGAGCTAGTATCTTAATCGTTAGCCACCGCCATTGCATGAAGACGGTCCACATCGCACTCGTTCAAACATCCGCCAAATCTCCTCATGTATCCCAAGAGCTTGGGTATAATCGTCGTCGATATCTTGTTGGCGTGAAAGAACGAGTGTTCAACATGTTCCATCGCTCCAGGAAATCGTCCTCTGTTATAGTGAGTACATAAGCCTCGGGAGGCTGTCTGGTGGGGCACTTGTCGTGCGGCAGGTGGCCCCCATCCACATCTACCTCGACCTTGCCGGTTCCTTTGTTCACCATATGTTCGAGTTAGTACCTGGCAAAACAATTGTGAGAATATGCGTGCAAGTATAACAAGAAAGCGATGAATTTCATACAACAAATCAAATATGGCATAATGCCTCATCCCTACAATTTTATCAACAATTAAGCTTCCAAGCCCAAATAAAAATGTAATTGGCAGAGAATCTAGTCACTAATACCCTAAATAATCAAGCTCATGTACAATTCATTAAACAATCAACCACAAATATCCTAATTCAACAACCCACAAGGTGTTCGATAAAATGCCCAATAGAAAAATCAAGCTAAATCATGGCAAATTCATCAAACATGCACCATATAAGAACTCTAAGCCATAATCTACAAGAAATTCAAACAAACAGTGAAGTTCATACTTTAAATCTCGAAAATTCGGAAAGAGATGAAAATTGAAACCCTAGGTGCTCCTTCTACTCAAATCCTCATTCAAAGCAAGTTTAAGTATGTAATTCTTGTGTGAGTAGCGTGGGAAGTGACTTTGGAAAGAAATCTAAGTGATTAATCGAAAAATTTGAGAGAGGGGCTTGTTTGAGCTAATCTGGCGAGAGAGAGTGAGTTTTGGGAAATATTTTGACCCTTGCGCGTCTTATCTCTGTCTCAACCGACATATGCACGGGTCGTGCGCCTAGCGCACAGGGATGCCCGCGTGGGGGTGCCGAACTTTTAAAACGAAATCCTGAACCGCTGACAAAGCAGGGCGTGCGCATGGCGCACGGGCTGCCCGTCTGCGGTACCGAAATTTCACTCCCAATTCCTGGTGCCCGACGCGGGACCGCGCCTGGCGCACGCCCGCCCGTGTTGGGTCTGCACTTCAAAGACCGTTTTTCCATTTTTTTATAGGAAAGCAAGAAAAAATTCTAACCTATGAAAGCATAGAAATCCTAACTTAGAAAAGGAAAACAAAACATGAGAAGAAATAAAACAAAGAAACCGTTGGGTTACCTCCCAATAAGCACTAAATTTAACGTATATAGGCTTGACGCTGTTTACTCGATCACGACTCTGAGCAAAGTGAGGCGAGTCACTTCTTCATGTATTTCTCCTCGCTAATTCAACTTGCATAAATTCGATCCTCCCGTGAATGACTCTAGCGTAGAAGTCACCCGTCGATCAAATGCCATATTCTTCTTGTTTGCATCGTGCGGGCGGTAGTACATGCGTCTTCCGAGCCGCCCTCTCAAGATGCTTGCTTTCTCACTATTCAAGATTTCTTTACGCACATGATCTAAAGAACACATAATGACTTCGAGCTAAAATTATTAGCATATGAATCAACGATCGATAACGATTTACAACTCTCCATTTTATCATGAGTTTTCTCGGCATAGATGGAGAACAACACTTGCTCATCATTAACTCGTAATGTGAGCTCTCCTTTTTGTACATCTATCGAGGCAATGCAACTAGAATGGGCGCCCAAGAATTAGAGGGACGTCTCGATCTTCCTCCATGTCAAGCACCGGAAAGTCCACGAGAATATATATTTGTCTACTTTCATGAGTGTAAGTCCAAGCGGCCACGATAATCTAGAGGGGGTGAATAGATTATCTCCATCTTTTTTATTCACGCCCTCTTTTTCGAACAAAACAAGCCAAGACAATAATAAAGGTGCGGAATGTAAACAACACGCGTCGATTTATGAGAGCTTCACCCCACCTAGGGACTACGTGCTCTACCACTCCAAGATATCCGGATGGATTACAAAAAGGAAAAAGAATTTTATTAATCACCAAAATTAATACAAATTCAACTTACAACACCTTGAAGAGCACCACACTCTTCTACAACACCACCTTTATAGATTACCACAATCTCCCCCTTTGAAGATTACCATAATCTTCCTTCAAACCTTTGAAGATCACCACAATCTTCAATCTTGAAGAATACCAAATTCTTCAACACCTCAAGAGCACCACACTCTTGAAACACCTATCACCTAGATCACCCCAAGCGTATTCTTTCCACAAGAATACTCACAAGATGTCTTGTGTTGAATGATGACCAAAATCAAGATTACAACTCAATAATGAATAATACATTTGAGTGCAAGTGTAATCAAGAAATGAAAGCTAGACCTCAAGATGTGAAAGTGATAAGCTAGTGCAAATTACAACA